>BQNB010108266.1:10319-22989 GCA_026074375.1 Tanacetum coccineum
GGGATCACTTTTGCCTAAAAAGTCACTTTTTAACCGGTTACCTATTGGTACAAAAATAATGAAAGTTGACGTACGACAGGAATAATATGTTTGGTACACGTATCAGAACGATATATTTGAGAGAGTAAACAAATACACACAATAGTATTATCATATCGGGCGTTGGGATTGTTCTTCATTCAAGCAATCATACGCTGTTTCTCCAAGAATGTTCAAGGATCCTGTCTCCATTTGTTTTCATAGATCCGGATCAATGATACCATCGAGTGTTTTGTCTCTATAATGAAAAATAGCCACTGGAACCAAATACTTATTATCTTGATCGTCACTTACTGATTTCTTACCACATAATAGTTCAAACAATACTATCCCAAATGAGTAGATATCTGACTTGTGGTTCCCAATGTTGGTCTCAAAACATGTTGGGTCTGTATACCCCTTTTTAGACCCAACTGAATCAATATGGAAAGAATTGTGCCTTTCACATGCTTTAATCTTCATGGAATGTTCAAAACCAGATAACGTGGGTTCCCAGTCATTATTTAATGAAACTGTGTAACTACTGTTCTGGTGTATAACACTGAAATCACGTGTCTCATCATAATGTATATAGCTCAATGCATGCGCAAGACTGACACATATTTTCAATCTTTTCACCCATGTCGGCAACATTGGGTCACTTAGATAGTTTTCGAGCCTTCCCCTAGACTCACACTTATAAATGATTGTCTCTGCACCAACTTCATTACAAAACCCAACAACACAATCAATATTCTTATGCTTGAGACTAGATAGCATGGAAATCTCTGTCCAAAACTGTTGTTTTATTTCCTCATCCCATTCTTCATTAATTAACCTCCAAGCAGTTATATCTATCAACTCACCGGACCATGAGAGTTGTCCCTTGGATATCTTTCCAGATCCATTTGTTCCTATGACATTTTCTTTAGCAAAGAAGTTGGTGGCGGATTCTATATCTTCAAGGGGGATTTTTAGGTGAGCAAGGTGGTTGGGCGCGGAGTGAATCTATCACAAAAACGATGTTTTGGTTACAATGAAGAAAAAAACAAAATTATCAATTTTTTTCTTACATATTGCATAATGAAAATTTTGTTCATTACCTAATTAATTAATATTATTTATAAACACATGTAATAATTAATTCAAGTAAGGGTAATATGATAATTTTGATTAAAATTTATGTTTATTAGTAAACAATTAATTGAAAAATATTTATACTCGCATACTTTATATCACATACTTTTTTACAAGCACTGAATATTCATCTAGTAAACAATTAATAGATATTTACAAAGTTTTTAACAACGAGAAAAATATTGCCCGCGCATTGCAGCGGGTATGAATATATTCGTCTCGTATTTACAAATTCTCATTTAAATAACGCTTACACATTTTTGTTTTTTATTTTGAATAATTTTCATAGCAATACTAGTATAATTGTGTTAATGATAATACATTTCTTCAATAGAAAGTGTTATCAATAATAAAGAAATGATATGCACAGATAAAAGTTAATTTTATTTGAACGTTTTGAGATAATTTGTTATTATACTAAAATTTAAAGCGTGTTTGAATTTATATAAAACATGTAACATGTAATGTTACGAAAGTTATAGGGGTCAAATTGTAAAGTTTAATTGTTTATGAACTAACTTGTTAATAGCGTAGGGGTTCTTTGGTAAATTTTAAAAAATGCAGGTCTAATATCAAAAACAGATAAAAGCAAAAAATATCTACTCACTGTACTGTAGATTTAATAGTAACAATTAGTTGATGATTGTTATATACTTATGTACATAACTTTTTTGGAAAATTTTAGACCTTCTCATTTCTATAAATATAAAATTGTGTGAAAGATTGTTAAAAGGGATGACTAAAATGATATATGGGTATAAGTATCTGCACAAAATTATCAAATAATACGCGATATAAATATTTTTTGATTAATTTCATATATACCGAAAATAAAATCAATAAATATATAATGTATAATGTTTTTAAAGCATGTTTATGTATATATGAAATAATCATCTTTAAAGAGGGTAGATATGAAATTGCCATTTTTTAAATTAATTTCATATATCACCCTACATTAAACTTTAATTTCATATGTTTTTACTACAAGTGTGCTACTTTTAAAATTTTAGCTTTTATATTTATGTTTGTGTACATAAATCATGGAATAATTGTAGTTGGTAAGATTTTGTAATAAAAGGATGAGAGAATGGATCATTGACAATCACAAGCAAGGTTATAAATAGCGTGAGGCATGGTGTGACGACATAACCAAGCCTCAAGCTTTAGCGTGAGACGTAGCGGCATGGCGTTTCTAAGATGTGACTTAAGGCGGCAACAATTATTTATAGATTTATAGATTTATATCATATTTATATCATGTACGCGGGTGCTGCCTAAGATAGGGCATGATTGACATAGTTTGAGATAGATATGGCGGCGTATGGTTGAAAAGTGCGAATGTCTCCGTGACGGTAAGAGTAGTCATTTTAGTCTAGTAACCGCGGCTACGGCTACGCTTACTAGACTGGAGGACATGATGACGTATAGTGTGAACCGACCCAACCCACTTATACTATTATGGGCTTACTTGATGAGGACGTATAGTATAAGTCTAGCATAACATGATCAAGAACCATATCATACTAGACTGGGGGACATGTTGGCGTATAGTCTGGAATGGGCCGAACCCGATAAAAGGGTGGCCCACATCCTACGTAACCCTAATACATACACTATATATACAAGGGTAGGATCATCCTACTTGAACAAGGTTATTCTCTACCACCTCTTTACTCTATGTTTATATCATTCTGACTTGACCGTCGGAGGGTGAATTCAGAGGCTCCGGCCTCGGGTCCCCTTCTAACTGGTTCTTCTTTGTGTGTAGCACTATTCAAGGCTCGGGAAGACGATGAACGGCACCAGGAGAGTCGTCAAGACCAGCCCAACCGAATTATGATTCAACACTTATATTCCACCAAACAATAAAATTTGCTATTATGCAAACCACATACTATGCAGGGGCCAAAAACATCGTAACACAACAAAAAACCTATCATTCACATATTGAAAGTAAGTAGCTAGCACGTATCTAAACCAAGTGCTTGCTTACATGTATATATTAGACCCTCTTAATTAATAGGCTGCATTTTCATAGAGGCACACAAACACGTCCAAAACTTAGAAGTTACAACAAACATGGAAGAAACACAAAGCTGAAACCTGAATATCTCTATAATGAAAGCACAACATACATCTGTAGTTATTGGTTCGTCGAAAAAATCTAGCCTAAGCAAACTGCGTACAGATCACCATCAACATTTCATAACAAACATATAGCTCCTCAGCCAGAATTTAAGCTTAAGTTGTTACATATGTTTCCTACCACGTTTGGATTTTATACCTCTCTTTCACCCAGTCAATTTATGCCTTATATATGTTGGATATGGATGTGTAACATTCCCTTTTTCATAGAAAGTGACGACTTCTTCGGTGATTTTGTATTTCTAAATTTTAATAAAAATATTCCCGGGCGACATGTCGCCCGGGAAACATTGTATTAAAAAATTATACAGTTTTATAAATATTAAAAAACTGTAAAAATTTTAATAAAATTTTTCCCGGGCGACATGTCGCCCGGGAAAGTCAAGCGGGAAAATTTGCCGCCAAGATTTTCGTTAATTATTTTGGTCAAATCCAAACCAAGAATCCCGGGCGACATGTCGCCCGGGAAACTCACCACATACTTTGACTAAAAAGTCTATCAGAATTAGTGCCACATCGGATGAATTTTTGTCGTTTAGCGACCTTTCTCGGGCGACAAATGTCGCCCGGGAAAAGTTCGTCGCCCGTTCTAGTTTTTCTTGTAGTGTTGGTGCATTCAGTCTTACAAAAGGATGCAATTAGGTTTGAGAAGATACATAGGAGCATCTTTTATTTCAAACTTTAAATAGCGTACATATATTTTTGCAATAGATCCTAATTTACCGTACAAAAGATAGTACAATCAAAGACGACTTACAGCTTAAGTCGTCACCCACTACTGATGCAAACTCGAGTAACTCATAGAAGAGTCAAACTAAATTGGAGGAGCTTGTGTGATTTTCATGTAAGCATTTGTTAAAGGGAAGCCTATTACACAGGTCTTGAATCCTTATTTCCAGGATCGAATATGATCAAACAAGCATCATGTAATCACCATTCAAGAATACAATAAAAGAAACAAGGAAGATTGGGTTGAACCCTTTATATAAATCTGATATATAAACTGAAAAGGGTTAACTTTTGATTACAGAATTCTATCCCTATATATACATATTGAATCGGTGTGTTTTTTGTAAAGGGGTGTGATGGTTTACAGAAACCAATCAACGTACCTTTTCACCTTTTAACAACCGATTAACTGTCTAACCTAACAATATTCGGGTCTGGGCCTAAAGGTCAACAGACTAATAATACAGGGCCTTATAAACTGAGTTTCAGGGCCTGATAAATATAAATACAATACTGCATATACTAACTAAGTATTAGAACAAGTAAACAAGGCTTTATGAACTTATAATCTTCCAACAAAGCCTAGCTAGTCAGTGAATCAAACTCATTGTTTGGTTCATGTCACGTAGTTATAGATAGAAACAAAGACGCTCCTCTAGTAGAGGTATGAATGGTCGAGTTATCAGCCACTTGATGGGTGGTGGAAAACTTAAATTGTAATTCGAAATTGAACTTATTTTATTTTAAGGTAAGTTGTGAAAAACAGCAAAAATATAGGAATGTTTTAAAAGCCACCAACAACCTTAGATTTAGGTATCTTTTATAAACCAAATAAAATAGTCACGTTTAGGCCAGAGCCTATCATAAGCGCTTAGGCTGCTAAGTCTAACACATAAACAATATTTCCAACATCATCTGAAAAAGACATACAAGTCAAGATTTTTTAGTTGCAGTGAATAGTAGCTGCTTGCATATGGTGCCAATTGAAGTTATAAATGGGTAGATTATGTGAAGTCGCTAACAGGTCAAATAGCTTTCTTGATATATGGCCAGTTAAGGCCGCATACGTGAAAGCATCACCCTAACTCCTGAAGTGATTGAGTCAGCACTCCCGTAACAGTTACTAATCTATCTATCTTAGATGTGCTCAACTAACAAATAACTAGCTTTGAGTTGAGCATTTTATCAAACACATGATGCGCGTAATATAAATAGAATAGGTTTCCTAAATTAATAATAATAACATTGCACTAAGATCATACTAAACATCAAATATTATGAGTATTATCCCTAATTTTGTGGCTTATTTTTAGACTTGAGGGCTTATATAAGTTTATTATGATATAATAAACTTATATAAGCCCCTAAGTCTCAAATAAGCCAGAAAATTATGGATTATGAAATATAACATAAGCCGAAGCAAACATCCCCTTAGGTTCAACCCATCACAAAATAGTTGTCCTCCCGTCATTGGCTACTTGTGGATGATTTATCCAGTTTTTTACCTAACGGAGTAAACACATATTCAACATGTAATATCAATTTAATATTTAACTGAATGAATATATACCAGTCATGAACTTAGCCAATCCGCAAAATATATTTTGATTTTGAGGTTTGTAATTCATCTCTATGGACTGTGTTTCCATATCTATTTGTGTTTTTTTATGTGTGTATGTCTTTAGATGGAAGAACCGGAGGTAGTTACGTGTCGAAAGTTTTAACGAGCTACGCTGAGTTCGAGCTCGTTTAACTCGAGTCTGCTTGGTAATTTTCGGAGATCGAGTCATGGTCTTCATACAAATTTTAAGTCTTGATTATTTTCAAGAGCGTGCTTTTTTAAACTAGTATTTAGCTCGTGCTCATTCGAAAAGCTGGTTAGTTTTTCGAGCTGAAATCTGAGCCAAAAGAGCTATCGAGCCTGGAATACTGTCCGAACCGTGCTAATCGAGTGAATATGTGTTTCAAAATTTTTATGTAAATTTTTATTACTATTAGGGTTAAACTTAAAAAACCAAACTAAAAATATGTTAACTTTTATCATATGAAAGATTTGCAATTTAGTTTTTCCTTTTTACATAAGTTTAAATTTGTAACTTGGGGTTTTGTTTTTAAGGTGAGTCTAATATACGCAATTTTTTTTCAAAAAAAACAAAATAGTAACATGTTAAAATATATTACTGGATCGCTAAATAAACTTTTTTAAATTTGAACGACTTATACGTATATGACCCTGCTATTGACCGAAATTGGACTAGTTTGACCGGTTTCCATTTCCAAAAGTTACACAAATGGTCCGTGTGAATTGTGTTGGACTTTCACTGTAGTCCCTTAATATTTTTTTTCACTTAAATTTTGTTTTAAATTTTTTTTCATTTAATTTTTAAAATTTGATTTACTTAATTTTTAAATTATTTTTCATTCTTAGTTTTCAAATGTTGACATTTGCTTAATTTTTATAACGCAACTAAATTTTTTTTCGTTCTTAATTTTTTTCTTTTACACTTAAAAAATAAATATTAATGTTGCATTAAGTGTAATAAAAAAATGTAATAAGTGTAATTAAAAAAGTGTAATATTTCTTTTCGTTCTTAATTTTCAAAAGTTGAACTTAATTTAATTTCACTTAATAATTTTTTTTTAAAAAGTTTTGCGTTAAATTTTTTCACAACTAACACCCTCATGTGTAATAAGAAAAATATAACACTTTTTTATTATACTTATTACATCTTTTTATTACACTTTTTTATTACATATGAGGGGGTGTTAGTTGTGAAAAAGTTTAATGCAACATTTAAAAAAATTTCCAAACAAAAAGTGTAAAAAAGTAATAAAAAACTTAAGAACGAAAAAAAATTAAGTTGCGTTAAAAAAATTAAGCAAATTTCAACATATGAAAATTAAGAACGAAAAAAATTAAAAATTAAAGAAATTTTTTTAAAAAATTAAGTGAAAAAAAAGTTAAGGGACTAAGAGTCCAACACTTGTGAGCTAGAACCGGACAAAAAGACTGGGCTAAAGCTGGCTGAGTCAATTATGGGTTGGGCTTCTATAATCACTATGTACAACACTTGTGAGCTTACAATGGATACGTATATGAATAACCAGACCAAAAGACAAAACCAAAATGCATTAGTGAGTGTTTTCACACATTGTTATATGAGAGTTGATCATGCACAAGATATCTAGAATGATTAACATTTCATTTTTCAGGATTAATACAAAAATAACAAATGGGTCATATTATGTACTTAACCAGACTTATTTAGATGCTAATAACACTATATTTGACTTTAAATGTAAAAGAAAGAGGAAATGAAATTAGTCAAGTTTTACTGTTGTATAAACCTTAGCTTTACATGAAAAGGCAATTGTGGTGTTGAGAAAATACTCAACATAGAAGCTACTAAGTTAACACTCAAGTAAGAATTATTAAAACTTTTTTGAATATCACATGTACAATAAAAAAAAATATACATGACCAATACAACACATATATCCTAAGATGGTAACGGGCGTGGCCATCTTTGCGCCTAACAAACACAATGTCAAAGGTTCAATCTTTGAAGCACCCATGAAAAAGGTGGGTCGGGTTAAACTTTCTTGCACCTGACATATATATATATATATTCCAAGTTTGTGACAATATTATTGTGCTTAGCCAACTTTTCCTATAAATGCCAGAATTTTGAACTAGTCACAAACCAAAGTGCCTAATCACAAAACACAATAGTTAGAAAATCCATCACAACAAAATAGAGTCAACTATAGATGATAACGCAATCCTTAAAAGCGTTGAAAAAATCCCAATAATTGACGGATGAATATTTAGCTAATCGATATAAAAACTGAAGCAACAAGATACAAAAACAGAAAAACGAGTCTCTGAAACTAAACTAATCTGGAACAAAAACATTGAAAGCAACACGAATATATGAACTTTGCTACGTAATATAATGATGTAAATCTCGACAGCTTTTCATCAGATCAATTGTTTTCATGGAGAAGGAATTTGTGTTGATGCCGTGGATTGAAGACAGGGTATTCGGATACATAAAGATACTTGGACAAGCATCTGAACCAGCAAGGCTGGTTTTATGTAAAACACCACTTTTCAGGTTGTAAACATAAAACACAAAAAGATCGACGCCGATGCTCCTTATTAATATATCTCCATCTTTATTCCAACACCCAATAAAATGTATTAAACAACCATCAGGAACTTTAAACCGACAATGTGGCACCCATTCTTTCTGGTGGTTTAAGAGCCAAACCTCCATGGTCCTAGTACACACATATCCAACTTTACCATTTAGATCATACTTGCAACTATATTTTCTCCAGAAATAACACATTCTTTTTGGAGGATCAATCAGCCCAAACTCTTCTTTCTCTACATCAAACCATATTACCGGTCTTCCACCATCTTTGGTTTTGATGTCAAAATAACTGTCCAACCAATGCAGACATCCATTAGCAAATACGGCTTTACATGTTATTGTATAAGACGGGACTTGGGGTATTTCTCGCCATGTGTTTATGCCAAATACATGCACCATTGTGCATAGATTTTTATTTACCATATCAGGCTTATCTCGTGGCGCATGTTCTTTTAGCAAAACACACACCATCTTCCAAGTGTTGGTGGAAGTATCAAAACCAAGCCCACATGACTCTTTGAGCATGAGCCTATCAAAACGAAATGGAAACGGTGGAAGCTCATAACATTCTTTCCTTAGAGGATGGACCACTGCGAGCGAGGTTATTACATAACCATCGTCTTTCGATAAACACATCATCCCGTTGCAAGAACCTTGGACTCGAATTTCGAATCTAGAAAATATATAGCACGGTTCCTTGCATTTATACTCCAAAAACGGTCCCTCTTTCGGCTCCAAGACATAATGAGTAGTTCCAGGTTGTTTAGATTCAATGACATGGAAGCATATTCTCTCATGAGAAATATTTGGATGGTACAAGATGGGTGTGTGTTCTTCTACAACTCGTTTGTCATGAATGATTGTTAGGTAACGATCATCAATGTAGCTACATACACCATACTTTTGATACACACCGGGATCGAGCCAAACATTTAACGGGTACTCTGGAGAAGATGTCGAGTATGATGTTTGAAGGTAATCTATCCATGAAGGAACTATTTAATATAAACAACTATGATGAGGTGGTGATATATATATATATCAAAAAGCAGCTATCAGTAAAAACAATTTGATTCCTAATTTAATAGGAAAGCTATCAGTAAAGACAAAAACCCAATGAAGGACTGGGTTAAAGCTGCGTTAGTCAATTATGGGTTGGGCTTACAGAGTGTTATTATTGTTAGACACCTTATATTGACACATTGTTATATGAAAGTTGATCATGCGCAAGATCTAGGATGATTAACATTTCCTTTTTCAAGATTAATGGAAAGAAGCCAATATGGGTTACACGGAATAAAGTTTTGGCTTCTAAAGAAAAGGAAGGTCTTGGAGTTTCGAGTTTCTACGCTCTTATTAATAGAGCTCTTTTATTCAAATGGGTTTGGCGTTTCTGCACACAACAATCACTTTAATGGAACAAAATCATTAAGGGGGATACATGTAGAAGACGAACAGATTGGTTACATGTTCGATAGCCACCATCCAACGCTTATGGTTGGATATCGTCAGGATGTTCATCATATATCAAAGGCAGGGGACTGATATGATGGATTTCATATCACAGAAAGATGGGCAAAACGGGGTAGACATTCTGTTCTGGGAGGACAAATGGAGGGGCGACAACACTTTCCAATCTAACTTTCCCATAATATATGCATTGGAGACTCAAAAAAATATTTCAGTGCCGTTGAAGTTATCTCATGATGATCTTTTGTGTTCGTTTCGTAGAGCTCCAAGAGCTGGAGCTGAAGAGCTTCAATATATTCAGCTCGTGAAGATTATGGAGGGAATTACTCTTTTCGATTCGAAGGATAGATGGAGATGGTCTTTAGAAGGTGTGGCGAGTTTTAAGCAGTCGCTTCGGTTCGGAATCTCCTTGAACGCAAACTCGTATACCCCATTGGAGCTCTTTCAAAACCCGTTGGATAAAAGCCGGGCCTATAAAGTCCAATATTCACTGCTTGGAAATTAGAAGTTGGACATCTTACCCAACTCGGTTGAACTCTCTAAAAGATGCATGGATAGTGAAGGATCTTCTATGTCCTTTATGCGAAAAGAATGTGGAATCATCTAGCCATATTTTCTTTACTTGCCCTATATCTAGAGAGATATTTTGCAAGATTTTGCTTTGGTGGGAGATTGATGTCGTGATGGTTTTCTCTGATGATGAATGGTTAGAATGGTTGTTGAGTATCCGTCTTCATTCTAAACATAAAGAGTTGTTCAAAGGCGTTTGTTATGTCATGTGGTGGTACATTTTGAATTTTCGTAACAAAATCATTTTTGGTTCGGCTTGTCCTTCGAAGGCGCTTATATTTGAGGAGGTAGTCACCCGATCCTTCATTTGGTGTAAACATAGATGTAAAAAGTCTTTTAGTTGGGTAGATTGGCTTAAAAACTCGCATCCTGTTACTTTGTAATTTCTAGCTTCTTGCTAGTCTTTTTGTTTCAATAAAATCCGTCGTTCAAAAAAAAAACACACTTTACACTATATTTGACTTTAAGTATAAAAGAAAGAGGAAATGAAATTAGTCAGGTTTTACTATTGTATAAACCTTAGCCTTACAAAGGGGCAATTGTGGTGTTCAGAAAATACTCAACATACAAGCTACTAAGTTAACACTCGTAAGAATTATTAGAACTTTTCGAAATATCATATGTACAATAAAGAAAATAAATGACCAATAATACAACACATATATCCTAAGTTGGTAACGGGCGGGGGCATCTTTGCGCCTAACAAACACAATGTCAAAGGTTTAATCTTTGAGTGCACCCATGGCCACAACCGCTGAATGGTATATCATATATGTCCCTCACATTACAGAACAATGATAACACAATAGTATATCATATGTGTCCCACTTCTACCGATTAAGTAAAACTAATTAAACTAACCTCTAGCTCTTATATATCTTGATACCTTGTATTGAGACAACGTTATATGAAATATGATCATGCACAAGATCTAGAATGATTAACATTTCCTTTTTCAAGATTAATGTAAAATTAACAAATGGGTCATATTATGTACTTAACCAGACTTATTTAGATGCTAATAACACTATATTTGACTTTAAATGTAAAAGAAAGAGGAAATGAAATTAGTCAAGTTTTACTGTTGTATAAACCTTAGCTTTACATGAAAAGGCAATTGTGGTGTTGAGAAAGAAGCTACTAAGTTAACACTCGTAAGAATTATTGAAACTTTTTTGAATATCACATGTATAATAAAAAAAATATATACATGACCAATACAACACATATATCCTAAGATGGTAACGGGCGTGGCCATCTTTGCGCCTAACAAACTCAATGTCAAAGGTTCAATCTTTGAAGCACCCATCGCCACAACTGCTGAATGATATCATATATGCCCCTCGCATTACGAAAAAGGTGGGTCGGGTTAATCTTTCTTGCACCTGACATACATACATATATATATATATATATATATATATATATATATATCAATAACATATATATGGGGCTAACTATGAGTGTGTAAATATGATTTAGTGACTGGACGCCACCTCAATGATGACATGGACACATTTTTTTCACTAATTTTCGGATTTTATAATTTTGTATAAAAAATATGTCTCATGCAAGGTTTGAACTCATGACCTATGGTTAAATTGCAACAAGGTTTACCAACTAAGCCAAACCATTATTTGTGTTCTCTTATAAAAAACAATAATGATATGGTCTAAAAAAAGTTACAGAAAGTTTGATTTTCAAAAATATATTTGAAGATATACTCCATAGGTTTCATATTCATCTAATCTAAATCCATACATACGTGAAGAAAAACTTAATACATAGAAACCCTAATACCCAAAACCATCTTCTTCATCACCACAAACCATAATATTATTCATTTACCCGATATTAGTTTTTTTTGTTTTATAATCACATTTATGTTTTTCTTATCAATAGTTAATCATTTGTTTTGATTCGCAAGTGTCCTACAATGGACTTAAGGAGAATGCTCAGGTGCTTGATATATGATTACCTATGTTTTCTCTTGAAGTTATGGCTGAGCATTTTATATCTCTCAGTTCTCTTGCTTTCTTAACCTTAAAATCTACTTGCTGGAATACAATAACAAAAGCAGAACCTAAGTGACCACTTTTATTTTTTTTATTTAACAAACAATTCAATTGTTGATGTTGATCCTATCTATGGTTTATATAGTTCAACAAAATAGAAGAATAGAGACTACATCCTGTGTTTGACCTGATTGAGATTTCTTATATTGTTGCAGGATGTGGCTTTTGTCATTAATGGATGGGCTCTTAAAATTGATCTGGTCTCCGATTCTGTTACTTTGTAGAGTTCAGGTTCCTTAGAAGATTGATACTTGTCCATAGACAATATTCATACAATCGTATTGCATTCCTATCACAATATTCATTCTATAAATCCTTGCTTATATGCTTCATCGAAATATTATCTCTTAAAGTTTATTCTTT
>BQNB010108267.1:0-17789 GCA_026074375.1 Tanacetum coccineum
ACATAAATTGGGACGCTTCTTTATGCAAATAATAAATTATAAATGAGTGGGCTTAATGGTATCCAATGTGACACGAGTATGAACTCAAACACGATAACCACCGGAATTCGTCAAGAGGACTTAAAAACACACTAGTGTCTTGCCACTCCGCATAAATCTTAAGGCCTCGTTTGGAACTACCTTATCTCATTCTTAAGTTATTACTTTGCCGTTGCTAATCCTCGCGATCACGAACTGTTCGTAGAACTATCAGACTTGTTACACACTTGAGTTGATGGAGTTGATTCGTCCTTAAACTAGCGACTGAGTACCATAATCCGCCGTCTATCGCATAAGCTCTTCCGTGAGCTCCTCCCAATTGTTAAACTTTATTCTGGGAATATTGTTTCTCGAAATGTCCTCATTCTCGGCATGCCATCACCATTTGTTATAGTATTGACGTTATGGTCGCTGCTGTTGGGTCCTGGAGCGGTCCCGACTGATACAACTTTATCCAATAGGTAATGCAACTCCCCTTAAACGAGATAAACACCTATCGACGAAACAGATAGTGGATATTCATTTCGGGCCACTATAGGAAGACTTAGTCGCGATACAACCTAGTAACTGCCAAGTAAAGCCTGATCCCCCCACCCCTTTCACCCCCCCCCCCACCCCCCACACTTACATCCGTAAGCCCACGTTGAATGTGAATCACAACGAACCTTACAGATAGTAGAAACGAGACTCCGTCCTCGGACATTTAGAAACTTATACAAACATACTCACGCGACTACACCTTCTTCTTGAGGTTTTCACTATAATGAGACTTTCCCTATAACGCGGTTATACCAGTCATAAGATCTGTAATGATATTTTTGAGATACCCATTTTGATGGATTAAATATCCTGGACAAACCTAGCCAAAAATTTTTGGTGGATTCAGAAGTGTAGAAATACCAAATTTTGCTGAATAAAGTTATCAGCGTCTTGTTTAGAACGAGTTTATTAAACCTTAAGTCTTTCCTTGGGCACACAATCGTAAGAATCACAAATTTATCTCGTGACGAGATTTCTATAAGGGGTAGGGAACTGTTACTATCCGAGAATTTTTGAAATTTGAATGACGAATATTAATCTTTTGACTTTTCGCGTCCTGACTTGACGTTTGACTTTGGTCTTTTATTTTTCACATAAAAGCGATTACCGCGTAACCGGTAATTTTTTGGAACATATTTAAAGGAGATATATGTTATTCCTAAGTTGATTTATCAAAAACGAGCAGCTAAATCACGTTTTCATTATTCGGCCCTATGGCAATTTGATGTAAAACGACATTCCTGACAACTTTTTAGTTTTGACCGAGACCCGAAAACAGTCAGAAGGTGACTGAAATGCCCTCGCAAGATTTTAGGATCAAGAACGAGTACCGGCACAAAAATAATTAAATTACATTTAATTATCACGTTTTGATTCAATAAGAAAGATTAATAAATTAAATTTAAACATTTTTTATTCAGTGACGTTTTGTTTGAATGACGCAAATATTCGAGTAAAATATCATTTTACGGACAAGTTTATCGGAAATATACAAAATAAATAATAAACGTTTTAAATAAATTTTATAAAACGTTTACAAAAATTAGTCGAGTGAATACTCATTTATATCAGAAAAATAATTTAGAAAACAATGACGCAAGTTTCGTATTTTGAAACATTAGTTAAGTCGCCCAAACGAGTCTCGAACCACTTTTTATCAAAAGTATATTAAAAAGTGTAACCCTACACTATAAAGGACTTGATACTTTCTTTAAAACTTTTAATATATATAAAAGTTTATATCATTTTATTTCATTTTAACAATATAAACACACACACACTCTCCTCTTCCTTCTCCCTCATTTCCGGCAGCCACCACTGCCCCGCCGCCGGCCACCATCAGCCGCCGCCGGAAAACTTTTCCGGCGGACTTTTCCGACCGAATCCAAAAATGCTCCTCATCTCCGGATCTATCCGATCCACTTCACCACTCGCCGCCACGCGCCATTTTTCCCCTCCCCCTCTCCGACAGCCGCAACCCATCACCACCATCATCATCATACCACCACTATGATCATTATACCACCATCATTATCACCACAGCCGTCACCCAAAAAGGGTGCGTGTGGTTTTCAGCCGCACCGTAGGGTGCGTTGGGTTTGGGTTATAAGCCACCAAGGGTGCGTGTGGGTTAGCATAAACACCAAAAGGGTGTTTGTTTCGTTCGGGTTGTAAAACCACCCGAAAAGGGTGTGCGTGGTTTATTAAAACAGAAAAGGGTGCGGGTGGGTTTTGCTAGCCGCCACAATGGGCGTGTTTGTTTCGGTGGTAAAACACCACCATCGCCACCCCATCACCCCCACCAGCGGGTGCGTTTGGTTTTCATACACGCAAAAGGGTGCATTTGGTTTAAGGGACAGCAGCTAGGGGTGTTTGTTTTGGTCCGCTGGTCAGCCACGCACAAGGGTGCGTGTGGCTGTCTCAGACACACACAAGGGTGCGTTCGATTGTGGTAGTAACACCGTGTAGGGTGCATTTATTTGGGTGGCAGCCACCAAGGGATGCGTTGGTTGGGGCTGTCACCGCACAAGGGGGCGTTTGGTTAGAGCAGCCACCGCACGGGGTGCGTTTGGTTTTGTAGAAACAGGATAAGGGTTGTTTGGGTTGATATAGAAATACATTAGGGTACGTTTGGCTGTTAAAACGGCCATTGGGTGCGTTTGGGTTAACAGGAAACCGGTTAGGGTGTGTTTGGTATAGCAGAAACACGGATAGGGGTACGTTTGGTTTGGGCAGATTTACACCAAGGGGTGCGTTTGGGTTTAAAGAAGACAACAAAAGGGGATCCGTTTGGTTGGTTTAGCATAAATAGGCGCGTTTGGTTTAGCGAAACAACATAGGGTGAGTTTGGTTTACAAAAATGGACTCATAAATATATTTCAATATTTAATTATATAACCAGATCTAGTGGTGGTTTAAATTGGTTAAATAAATGTGCTATTTAAAAATTTGTCTAATTATAAATATTAATAACGAGCGTATATTGCAACACGATTTGATCACCACAGTTTCAACAATAAAGGTTCGTTTGATTTCTATAAACAGCCATAAGGGTTGTTGGGTCAGCTTAGGGGTGCGTTGGGTTGGGGTCATCCCCGAAAAGGGAGCGGGTGGTTTGTGTTTTCCTCGAGCAGGGTGCGTTCAGTTTAATGGCAGCCGGGGAGGGGCATTTGGTTTGTTGTGTTTTCAACAGATAGGGTGCGTTAGGTTGTGTTTTCTCAACAGGTAGGGTGCATTGGTTCGGTTAGTTGTAAAACAAAAGGGGTGCGTGGGTTTGTGGCCTCAGCCAACAAGGGTGTGTTGGGCTTTATGGCCACCACCACCAAAGGGGTTGTTTGGTTCTGGTTATTAACATATTATGGTGCGTTGGTTTATTGTTATCATAGATTTAGGGTGCGTTTGGCACACCAAGGGCGTGTTTGTTTCGGCAGCCACCACGACCCACAAGGGTGCATGGGGTGTCGGGCCAAACCACCAGCCAAGGGTGCGTTTGTTATATCAATAATAGACGAGGGGTGTTTTTTTTATGGGTTATCGCAGAAAAGGGTGTGTCGGGTTTGGGTTGGTTTGGGTTTCGGGTCAGCCGCAAAGGGTGCGGTCGGGTTGTAGGCTAACAACTGACGACGGGATGTCGGGTTAGGCTGTGGGACAGCCAGGGACAGACGGGGCGTCGGGTTTGGTTTACAACGGAAATGGGTGCGTTTGATATTGTGACACCGAAACGGGTGCGTTTGATTGTGTTGACACCAAAAAAGGGTCGTGGCCGAGATCGTTGCAGATTCGGTTGTGATTTATTTGGATTATTTGATCGTGGTCTTTGATCAAGGTGAGTTTATAGCCCCACGTTTTACCTGTTTTACATATATTTTGGGGTGAGAACATGCTTGTGCAAATCTGTTTGCAAACTAAATTACATGGTCGATTTCATACGTGTTTACATGAATGCTTACAAACTCATTTACATGGTTGATTACCTGTTTGGTTTACATACTCATTTATATATCTCGCGAGGAGATACAATACTTGGTTAAATTTTTGAACGTAAACACATACTATACTTTTATGATTACGGATTAGCTTAGGTTGCATGAACTGTAAATCACTTGGAGGGTGAGCGCGAATGTTATGAAATAGATCTATTCGGGATTGACAATCCCCGTTCGGGTGATTAGCTATCACTCGGCAAACGAACGTTATAACATGTCGGAACACGATTGGCTGGACCTACAGGGCCAACGACACATACACAAGGATTTTCATTACTGCCCGGGTGTTCTTGGAGGGGACACCTGTGATGGGTACAAAAGGGTTTTTCATTAATGCCCGGGTGTTCTTGGAGGGGACACCTACGATGGGTACAATTTTACTGTGCCTTGAATAAAGTGGCATACATACAAGTCTACGTCACAGTTTCATGAACTTAGAGTAATGGTAATCATGGTTTTATACACACTTGAACATTTACGTTGCCCGGAATAAAGTGGCAATACATACTTTGGACAATTGCGGTCAAATTATCATACTTACATTTTTGAAGGACATTTAAAGATTTAAATGGTCATACACACTTTACAGAACCTTGGTTCAACATTTATACTTAAACAAATCTATGAACTCACCAACTTTAATGTTGACACTTTTAAGCATGTTTTTCTCATGTGAATTAGATGCTTGGATTATTTGATGTGCATTGGAGTCTTTACATTCAAGTTTTTCATGGTGATGCAATTATGGGACAACTATTATTTTGATTTCAGAAAATCAACAAGATTGTTTTACAAACGACACATTTAGAGGTCGTCCTCTTGTATCTAGTGCTGTGTATTATGAAGTAGCACCCCAAGTGGTATTCCGCTGCGTTGTGATTTTTGGGGGTGTTACACCTAAGATTGTAGAATCTAGGACTACTAACCACTCGAAACCCAACAATCATATGGGATCCAATGTTTCTATTTCTACATGTTCTTCAAGTGTCCAATGCAGGTCATACAAATCGTACCTTGGTAATTGGATTTGGGCTGCTCTACACATCTAATCAATATGGTCAATGACTTCTAAGTACTTCAGCTTAGGACTCGATCTTCATTTTATGACTTCTAAGTACATCAGCTTAGGACTCGATCTTCATTTTATGACTTCTAAGTACTTCTGCTTGGAACTCAGTTTTAAAGAAAAGAAAAGTGTATGCTTCAGTGCGCTTTATCTTCAAAAGAAGAGAAATCTTCTTATTTTTTATGACTTCTAAGTACTTCAGCTTAGGACTCGATCTTCATTTTATGACTTCTAAGTAAATATCAGCTTAGGACTCGGACTTCAAGAAATGTGACTTACAGTTACTTCAGACTGTAACTCGATCTTTATTCTATGGCTGTTGATTACTTCATATCAACACCCGAGCTTCATTTAATGGCATATGCAGACAACACTTCAGGCCTCGTTTCTCAAAGAAAAGAAAGGTGTACGCTTCAGTGCGCTTTATCTTCAAAAGAAGAGAAATCTTCTTGTATCCTATGTAAATATATAAGATCATAAAAACACAAAAAGATTTTATTTTTATTTTTATTTTTATTATTATAAAATTTTATAAAAACAAAATAGAAAAATATAAAATCAGAAAAACACAATACAAAATTATAAAATCAGAAAAATATAAAAATATGTATCTCTGGCATGTCTTATAAAAAACGATAACATTTACGGCCTTAGAAATGTCATTTAATAATGATACGAGGCTGTAAATGAAGTTCGATCAGAAGTTTTAAAAACTTTCAAAACATTCAAAACATGCCAAAATGGCTTGCTATTATTTTCGATAGCAACCCAATCATCATCTTAAAGGCAATTATTTCAAAAAGAAAACTTAACCTCATAATGGGAATTTATTCTCGGGCATGGTCTACTTTATGACCATGCAAAGGCTTGTGTTACTTTGCAACACAACCCGTGCTTCCTATATACCATGGGTGTAAGTGTCAGTGCGCTTATGTGTCAAAAATAAGAGAAATCTTATTATTATTAATAAAAAGTTATCTTCATAATGAATCAGTGTTTTTAGCAATCACAAAAAGATTTTCAAACACAATTCGACCACTTAAACAATGACAACAACTCTTTAAATAGAAAACGGGTCATTATTTGAGGGGGAGAAATTTTTATCAAATAATCTTTTAAAACGGTCTTTCAAATTAAGTCACGAAATAAACGGATAAAGTTTTTGATAATGACGGATCACAATTTCAAGGGGAGTTAATTTATATTAACTATAAGAGCTTTAGATGCCATTTATTTCAAACTTAAGGGACTTATTTGTAATTTAAGACTTAGTTGATTCTCACAGAATAGATTTAAGCTTATCAATTCTTCGAACACGATCTCAAGAGAAAATCAGTGTTTATCTTGTTACTTTCGGGTGCACTATTTCAACTACATAGGGGTAGAGATATCTTGTGATTTCAAGTATGCATCATTTAAGATAATAGGGGGGGAGTATTGTAAGAAGATTTGTTCTAAGCGTGAGAAGATTGGTTACTGATTCATTAAATGCTTCCTCAAACAGTTAATCACATAAGCTTAATTTTAAAAGAGAGTAGAATTAGTTGACAAAAGAGGTACACATAGGTTTGATAAGTATGATGATTCCTTAAGTTAGTCAGTATTCTACAGAAAGAAATGATTACATTTGGGACTTAGTTGACTTAGGTGTTACAATTTATATCATCACTATCATGTAAGGAGAAATACAGACATCCGGGACTTAATTGACTTTGGTGTTACGATTTTGAATTAGTTGTGTACTTCAGATATTTGGGCTTTATACTTCAAGACTGCTTGATGCGGCTTGCACATCTACGTTGAATCTACTCAAGAAAGAATTGCTGGTTCGGGGGGAAGCTAAGACAACTTCTAAAGGGAGATTATCGAGACGGACTACATATTGCTGATGTGAATAGAATGACTGTGTCATTTTTGGTTTGAACATATTCAGGTCCTGTCTCATACATAGTCTTGTGAATATAAATGTGTAGTGTAGACTTAAATATAGGCATATATAGTCTTTGAGTATGAATTTTTTAGAATTTCTTAGTAAATTCAAATTTTTTCAAATTAACATACTCAAACACCATATAATACCCTCATAATTTGAGGGGGAGCATTAAAAATGTTCATAATGCGGCTTGTTAATAATTGGACATTTTTCCCTCGAAAGCAGTTATATTTGAATCATTTGATATCCAAAATATCAAGAGATTTAATATTTTTGATAAGGGGAGAAAATGTGATTAAAATATATGGCTAAAGATGTGATTTTCAAGATCTCAAGTGTACGCTAACCTATATATGTGCTAAAATCTTTCGATTAATCGATGCACATATGAAGGGGGAGCAAATGGTTATGTGATTGGTTGAAATGTGGAAGTACCAAAGACCGACCATTTATATTACTGTATTGGAGTTATAAGGTGGTTAAGTTTAGGTATTCATTCCTATGATCCAGCCAGAATTGGAGGGATCTACCCAGGGATATTCCAGTAGATAGTGTAGTAGTCCTTAGGTATGAAAAAAGGAGTAAAACTGAGAATAAGGGAAAAGTACTGACTGAGATGGAGCTAGTACTTGAACAAACCCAACAAGGTACTAGTTATGAAGTCTCAGTAAGCGCTGAAGGGGTTGAAGAATTAAAAAGAAGAGTTAAGATAAATGGTGAAAAGAAAGAAGCCCTCCTTACACTTAGACAGAAACCGGGTCAATGCATTTGTTGTCAAGAATCACAAAGATGATTGCTGACATTGAAGACTGACATCATAGACCCAGTGTGCAATGCACAACCCTCTCTAGCCACTCAGAATCTCTTAAAAGATTTTTGTTTTATTTCTCACGAAGATACACGCATTTCTATCAACTTTCTCACTTCGAGTTAGTTGGTATTGAAAAGGTGGCAGTCTGCTCCAGCCTCCGATCACTGAAACCAAAGTGCACTATTGAGTCTAGATCTAAAAGAGATCATCCATAAATATCATTAGGACACTTGTCAACATTATGCTTACTATCTCATACAATGTGAATAACAATAAATATATAAAGAGTCCTATGCATTATCCTTGTGATTTTGCCAGAACATTAGAGTGATACTCAAGTAATCACAGTGAAGATGGAAATCCTGCTTAAGCCAACATCAAACAAGCTCTTGGTAGGTGACTTGTGCGATTCAAATGAATCAAACTTGTGATAACTGGAAAGAAACGATGGTGCGATTCCAAGTGAATCAAACTTGTTCCAGTATATGAATTAACAGTTGATGATGAATTTTGAATTGCTTAAAACTCTCGATGTGTCACAAAACCACTTTAGCAAGTGACACGTCGATTGATTTTCAAATCAATTTTTCTATTCAATCGGTGAGACAGTAACTCACTGGTTCACTCTTATCGAGCTGTCTGCTTTGAGACGTTCCGATAATGAGAACATGCTGAGTACGATGAATCTAATACACGTGTGTTAGAAAGATTCAATACTTAAAGCTGGAAATCCTGTCAAGGATATTCTTCTTAAATTGAATCTACCTAATCACAAGTCGATCCTAACAGATTTGAAAGTTACTCCAACAAAACACGAGTGAATGACAAAGCCATATTCGTCCCCCCGCTTTATTGCTAACTGTTTTAATATAGGATACTTAAAGATGGAGGTGAAGGTACTGATTCCAGCTATCTTAAAGATTCTTAACCACATGCTCATACCCGACCGACAAATATAAAGATATCATGAAATCTTAAGTTACAAAGTCTTTCGCTACTCTAATAATCAATAATTTCCTTAAAGACATCAAGTTATCAAGTCAAAATCTATTCAAGGAGATTGTTAGCGAGCTTTCAAGATAATACCAAGAATGAGCATGTTGGTCCAAAGTCACAAGATCACAAGAAGGCAAAGAATTACAAGATAATCAAATGATGATGCAAGATTTATGATCTCAAGATGTTTGAAATCAAGTAATAAAGGCTCAAGATCACAATACCATCAAACATGAAGGAACAAGCTCAAGCATAATGATCAAATACCACTACACAAAGATGCAAGACAAAAGATCAACTATTACACAAAAAGGACTCAAGATCAAGATAAGAAGCTTCAACGATTAATAATCAAGGTCATAAGGAGAGATCTTTATGATTGCCCCTTAGGGGGAGATTGTTAGGAACACAGAAAGTGTTGATCATTTATGAGATCTCAACGATCGCCCCTTAGGGGGAGATTGTTAGGAATTCATTTTTTAGTGAAGTGACGACCATTATTGTTAGCCTTAAAATATGGTGACAAACATGGAATTACATTAGTTTATTTATAGTGTGTCACATAGGGACTAATAATGACTAGTTACGATAGTTATGTCGCACTAGGACTATAAATACCCCCTCTATACTTCCATGGAGGGGTGAAGCTCACTTTTGTAAATGTGAAGTGTGTGTGTTTTCTCTCTACCACACACACTACTTCCTATCTTTTCTCTTTTCTCTCTACTATAATGAATAAACATCTCTTTTACTTTACCAAGCCTCCAGATCTTATGTTATAAGGGTGAATCTAAATGCTAACAATTGGCACCAGAGCATAGGGGGAATTCGTGTTGTTAATCTACTGATTATGTGGTGAATAAGCTAAAAAAAATCGTGGCTTATTTTGAAGAAAAAAAGGCCACGGCTCAAATTTTTTTGGGCTTATTGGGTTGTTAATCTTGTTCTTTCCTCGATCTACAAGTTAAACATGTTAGATTGCTACCAAAATCATGGATTACTCAAGCATCTAGTTCGATTTATAAGCTTAAAAGGGTTGGTTTATTTATGTGTTCTAAGTGGTGGGTTGGTTCATTTTTGATGATTCACGAAGATATGATTGTTATTTCGTGTTTTATACTCTTCTAACCACTTAGTATTAAGCCCCTATTGCTTATTTGAGAAGCTAAAAAGCTTATTTGGATTGCTAGTGCTTAATTCGTTCTTGAGTTCTTCGTGGCGGTTTGAGTTTAATAATAATATAAAGGTGGCGGTTTGACAAAAATAGGGGACAAGATCCGTGTTTTAAGAAAAAGTAGCTGGCGGTTCGACCAAGTCAAAGGCGGGTTGCTTAAAATAATCAAAATATTACCGGCGGTTTGTCCAATTATGGTGGCGGTTTGCCATATTTCTTGGCGGCGGTTTGCCAAGTTTCGTGGCGGTTTGATTAGGTACACGGCAGGTTGATTATTTTATGAGCAAACAGAAATGTTACTTTGCCCAAATTTAAAATCCACGGCGGGTGGACAATTTTCTATGCGGCGGTTTGGTCACAAAAGGGCGGCGGGTTGGTTAACTTTTGGTGGCGGTTTGGCTTACATTTGATGGACGTTTGCTTAATTTTCACATTATCAAATCTCATTACGATGAACTTTAAATGACAAAGCTAAACCTAAACAAACCATTAACCTAAACCATCACAATGACATAAAAACACCAATTCCACAACAATCAAACACCACAATCAACCATAACAACACACCACACAAACAACAACACTTAATCCCAAAACGATCCTGAAAAGATTCACTTAAACGACAAAACGGCTAGAGATTCGGATTACGATGACAAGTGATTACGAAGTGGATTTGGTATCCCTTATTTGCGATTAAAGTTGAATTTCACAGAGGCGTCTACTTATTTCATCATCGAGACCTTCTTCTATTTTCTATCGATTGATGACTTGCTTGAACGTATACAGTTATGATTAAGACTTGGATTATCTAGTTTCCAGCGGTCAAGGGGTGGTTGGATGAAGACCTGGACAACTATCACTTAAAGGAGTTACGTTGTAGTACTCAGTGTCACACGCAGATGTCGATGTGGATAATTTCAAGAGGTGTTGTACTTCTTATACTTTTGATGGAGTATAAGGTACTTAGAGATTTTCTTCTGCACCGTTCTTCAATCAACAATAGTGCAAGATTAAGTAACAAATTTGTGGGATTTTACTTTAGTTTCAAGTTTAGTATATCAGGCTTACTTCACCAAGTGGTCACGTCAATAGCCGAAAGAATACGAGGTTGGTAAGTTAGCCAGAGAGTTTTAAAGGTTGAGATGTAATCAGCAATTCTCACGGGATTCCAAGACAAAGGTACTTCACAGTCTAAGCAAAATTCTCAAAGTTCTACAACGGCATTCATATACAAGACCTTGATTATACCAAGTTTTCTTGATTCTTGCTTCATCTCCTCTACGGTTTCTGAAGACAAGAGGGTAATGCTTTGTTTGGATTTCAAGATTTGTGCTTAAGACAAGAACTTCTTGAGTATATGTGCGTACACAACAATGATGCTTCCGAGAGTTCGCAACCATCATGGGGGAAAATGTGTACATCCGGGACTTAGTTGACTTTGAGGTTACCATGTCAACTTCCAAGGGGAAAGTGTATACTACTTTACTTTGTATGGTTTATGAAGTATTCTGCATACATGAGAAGAATTGTTGTTGATTTCTCGCATGCACCCCCGAACGAATATTCACCAAGCCCTAATGACAAGAAGCAGTGGCCGTTGGTGTGGTTTGACTTCTATAAAATTCCGCTGTGCACTTTAATGACAATAGAAGACTGTTCGAGCTACATCAAAGTTTTAGAATCTGCTTAAGATAGGGATGTTGGTTTGGGGGGAAGTTGATTCAAAAACTTCGCCTAAAAGGAGTCTATGAAGAAAGATTTTTGAGACATTATGCATAGATTGGAGGAATTTAATCCAACTCATGCATACTACAATGCTTCCAGAACAAGTAAAGACAATGAAGATCCAAGCTAGAATACAAGTTTCAAGACCAAGAGAACTCAGAAGACAACTTCAGCTTTGGAAGCGCTTTGGAAGACTTTATTTAATTGTATTTGTACTTGTTAGGAACGTTGTAAGTAATTCCGTATGTGTCCACATATTGGGGAAAGATTGTTAGCCTTAAAATATGGTGACAAACACGGAATTACATTAGTTTATTTATAGCGTGTCACATAGGGACTAATATTGACTAGTTACGATAGTTATGTGGCACTAGGACTATAAATACCCCCTCCATACTTCCATGGAGGGGTGAAGCTTACTTTTGTAAAGGTGAAGTGTGTGTGTTTTCTCTCTACCACATACACTACTTCCCATCTTTTCTCGTTTCTCTCTACTATAATGAATAAACATCTCTTTTACTTTACCAAGCCTCCGGATCTTGTGTTATAAGGGTGAATCTAAATGCTAACAATTATCGATCTCACGAGCTTAGACAATAATATGTAATAATTAGTAAGCTAACCGAGCTGACTTATAGAAAGTCCAAGGAAAGCCCGGCCATGTAATAATTAGTAAGCTAACCGAGCTGACTTATAGAAAGTCCAAGGAAAGCCCGGCCTGACCCATATCTTGTAACTATATAAACCCTCTCCACACATAGAGAGGGTGTTGGTTGAATGCATTTTCTTACAATCTTGTGTGTGTTTTTGAGTGTGTTCTCCCATCCATTCTCTCTAACTTTCTCTCTCTAAGTTATTCTTGGGACTTAAAGACTTCAAGATGATTCTTAGAGTTACTACTGCTCAGGTATATATGAGTGTTGTCAAGCATAACTTGGTACTGTTGGTGATTGATTCATTTAATAGTATATATATAATATAACACAATGCAAATCCCAACCAATTGCCCTTGACCAAGGCAAAAAGTCAAAATTCACAAATAGAATCAATATATATCCGGAAGTTTGATTTCCCGGGTCGTTAAGTCCCAACGAGGTGTGCAATGGAGAATCGAATGAAGATTTGATATTTGATGTTTGAATATGGCAAGATTATGATAGGTTTTCCTATTACTACAATTAAAATGCAAAAACAAGCAATAGAAAACCTAAAACGAAAGCAAAATAACGTAAAACCTAAAACGGACTACAAAAACGCGAGTTAAAAACCCAAATTTTCAAATTTTAATCCTACAATTAATTTTTTTACTTTTAATAAGCTCTAAATGACTAAAAAGAAGGATTAAAAAAAACTAGATTAAAAACGGAGGCGTTTAAGGCTAAAAACGCAAAGAAACGAGAACGGGATCGAATCCCGTTCTTTAAAAATTGAAATTTTACAAAAATGACCCTACAGATGCAAATTCATTTTTCCTAGATCCTAATTAATAAAAGAAAATTTTCTAAAAAAGATTTATATTTTTTTGATTATTTTTCTATTTATTATGAATTATTAAAATTTTTAATCTAAATAAACTATTAAAAATACTAAATGTTTATAAAAAATTCTGCAAAATTCAGGGAAAATGCCTTATACTGAAAAGGATATAAGAAAATTTTAAAACTGAAACCACAGCTTATAAATAAGCTGTTATTAAGCCCAAAAGGGCTGATAGCTTAAAGGGCTAAAAAGCCTTAAATACCAAAGCAACCCAAGGTCTAACGGAAAAGACCCAAGGGCGCAAATGGTTAAGGCGTTTGGCAGTTATGGTTGAGGTCTCGAGTTCGAGTCCTCCCACTACGGCCAACACCTTACCATTTTTATTTTGCGAATTTTTTTTTATGAAAAATCTTTATACATCTAAAATAAGCATTTTTTTATGAAAGCACTTTTTATAAAAGCTACAAATAAGCTCAGAATAAGCCAAAACAAACAGACAGTATAAAAAGTTTTATACACTTAGAAAATAAGCTAAGTTGATTAGGCTTTTTGGACCTAAATAAGCAACTAAAAAGAAAATAAGCTAAACTAAGATTTTTCTACACCTAATAAGCAAATGCAGACTAAAATGAGCAAAAATGAATGAGAAATAAGCTGAGAATAGCTAATAAGCTATCTGACATAAAAATGGTATGCAAACAGACAAAGGGGCACCTTTGTGCTTATTTTTAAGCCCTTTAGACAAAGTCTTGGGCTTATTCACTTATAAAACTAAAAAGCCTAACCAAAAATCTACATAAATCAAGGATCAAAAAGCAATTTGAAAGAAAAATAAGATGAGAAAAATCTACTAGAAAAAGCTAGTTTAGACTTTTTGAATTTTAAGTTTAACCTAAACTGTCTAAGCTTTGAGACTAAATAAGCTAAGAAAATGAAAGTGAGCTGATGAAAACTTATTAACTAGGCCTAATAAGCACTCCTACATAGGAATTAAGCAAAAATAATGAGCTATAAGCTCAGATAAGCAAATTAGCACTTGAGCTAAAAACTACTTATAAAACAGACAAGGAGGCTGCTTAGGCTTATAAATAAGCAAGGGAATAAGCTCTAAAGAGTGAACCAAGGCCAAACAGATTTAGATTGGCTTCCAGTGAGCTTGTATACCAAATTTCATTGCTTAATAACAATAATAGCTTATTTAAATTTGAGCTAAAAAGATGGCTTTTAAAACTGCTTGGGCTACTTGGACAAGTTATGACATATACAAAAATACAAATGCAGGAACACAAAGCTCATTTCTAATTCATTAATTCACTCAAAATAGACATAAAGACATGAACTGATATCACTCTTAAGCAACTTATCAAAACGATCAAATCTAGCTATTAAAAATTTCACAGACTTAAACTATAACTATGACAAACTTAACTAATGAAATTTATACTATAAAATCTTATAAAATCTATTTATTAGGTCTTAATTTAGCTAGGAGAAAGGGACTTAGTGACCCAACCCATTACCATTACCATTTTGACCCATTATAAGCATTGACCCAAACACCCCTTTAAGACAGAAATTGTGATTTTTAAGAAATGAAAAGCTTATATAAGGCAACTATAGGAAAAACAGATATAGCATAAGATGGATAAAGGACAATTAAGCACTTAGAAACAGGAATTAAGCACTAGAAAGCAACATTAAGCAATCAATTAGCACAAGGCTATTTAAAGACAAGATTAATAGAAAACAATGAAACAAGAAATAGAACAATGCAGGAAGCTATATTTGACAAGAAACAATATAAATAAGGGATAATAAGCAGAAAACAACAACAATAAGGCAGAATAAGCAATGCTACAGTACAATGGCTTAAAATGAGTTTAAATTGTAACCTTGGTCCAGTGCCTTGGCAGAAGTTAACAAAAGCTTATAAGCTTTCTTAGCAGCTTATTACACCCATGAGCCCATCCATTTCAGGCTCATCATCCAAAAAGCTTAATACCATTCGTATATAAGCAGTAGCACAGTGAAAATTATCTTAGCTCAGGATTTTTATAACTTGAATTTTATTGACACTTGAAACTGAATACAAGGAAATTTTTACAGGAATTGAAATACTTAAACAAGCTTTAACACAAACTGAAAATTTATAACAAAGCTTAAAAACTTAAAATTCTTAAATTAAACTAAATTGAAATTATATTAAAAATTACACTCGATAGATTGCTCTGTGTGCATTCCCTTCTATATATAGCCCTCAATGTCTTCTTCCTTCTGTGTTTCTTTTGTGAGAGAAAAACACAAGTGTGCTACTTGTGAGAGACAAAACCCAAAGTCAATCTGAACCATCCTTTTTGCTTGGAGCCCGGATCACATCCCTTCAATTTTTTGCTTTTTCAATGGGATTGCCAAGGTGGCAATGCATCATGTGATAAGGGTTTTAGTGGGTTGAAGGTGAGTGTTTTACCCCTTTTGATATTTAGTGTTGCAGGGTAAAAGGGAGGAAGAAGACCCGTGAGTGGTCTTGGGTTTATATGGGCGGGAAATTTGGTTTTTGGGTAACAGGGAAAAAGGTTTGAGGAAGGGGCAGGATAATCAAGTCCTTGTGGGGGTATAAGTTTTGGAATTGGCAGGATAAGCCCTCAAGGTTTATAATAGTTATTACACGCATGGTCCTTGTGGTATACAACTTTAGGGGTTTGGCAGAATCAGCCCCTAAAGTTATTCTTCACTTAAATTACAATTCCACCCCCTTAAACTTTTTATCCTTGTTTTACAACTTTAGGATTTGGCAATTTTAGTCCCTAAAGTTGTATTTTATTTGACTTGATTACTTTTTGGCTTTGACTTTGTCGGGGTTGACTTTGTCTTTTTCATGCTTTTCCATTCCGTGTTCGGTTTTGTCTGTTTTGGCTTCGTTTTTCGTCCTTTTCTGAATACCCGTTACCTGCACAATACAAACACAAAAACAAGCATATATATGGCATTTTATGTGCGTTTTTGGTCGTTTATGGTCGTTTTATTGAGTAAAAGGTATGTGTAATTACACACATACCAGTGATACTAATGAAAATTATGCTAAGTAGTTAGTACTAGTAGTATAAAGTTACTACTGTTAGTATAATTTAGTACCGTTAATATAAAGTTACTGCTACTAGGTGAAATTAAGACTGCTTAGAGTTGAAGACTGAAATATATGCTAAGTAGTTAGTGCTGCTAGTAGTAAAGTTAAGACTGCTAGTACACAGTTACTACTGTTAGTATATATTAGTACTGCTAGTACTAATGTTACTACTGCTTATGTTTATTAGTACTGCTGGTACAAAAGTTAATGCTGCTGAATTACAACTGCTAGAAGAGTTACTACTGTCAGAAGGATAAAGACAAGTAAAGAGATAAGGATTGATTGAAGAACAAAAATACTTATGAAGATAAGTATTGAGTTATTTTTGTAAAAGATATGTATAATGTATTTGTTTAAGAAATTACGTTTGCTTTAGAAAAGATCATGATATCTTAGAAAAGTATTGTAAGCCTTGTAGGACTCCTTAGTGTATAAAAGGAGGTCCTAGGGTATAGAATTCAATGTATCAAAAATGAGTCATTGTCATAGCTTCAAGGTTGTAAACCCTAACACTGTCAAAGAGTGTTCGTATTAATAGATTGGAGCTTATTGTTTTGGTTATGTTTATGTGTGTTAAACATTCATTACTGTTATTCTTCTTAGTGGTATAAACTAGATTCCGTATAGTTTATATCATACTCTTAAAGTTTCATTCTTAGTACCTTTGGATTTATCCAAGGATACTAAACCTTAGATCAAGCTAAGGAGTTAAAGATCTATTCATTGGGAGCAACAAGTGTCATCAGAGCTTGTTATGAAGCTTTGAATAAGAAGAAACCAACAACACATACTAGATCTAATTCTTAGTGATAAGATGGAGGCAGGAACTACTTCTACATCTCTGACTGCAAAACTCCCTATCCTCAACCCAGGGGATTATGATCTCTGGTTAATGAGGATAGAACAATACTTTCTCATGACTGATTACTCCCTCTAGGAAGTAATTAAAAATGGTAACAAGGTGCTGAAGAGAACTGTTAGAGAAACTGAGCAGGAATATAAACCTACTACTGCAGAAGAAAAGCAGGACAGGAGGAATGAGATAAAAGCTAGAGGAACTCTGTTGATGGCACTCCTAAATAAGGATCAACTAAAGTTCCATTCATATAAAGATGCAAAACTGCTCATGGAAGCCATTGAGAAGAGGTATGGAGGAAACAAGGAATCCAAGAAAGTTTAAAGAACTCTACTCAAGCAATAATAGGGGAACTTTGCAAGATTAAGTTCAGAGATAATGGATTAAACTTTTGATAGGTTGCAAAAACTTATTAGTCAGTTGGAGATTCAAGGTGAATTTATTACACAAGAGGACATGAACTTAAAACTGTTAAGAAGTCTTTTATCCGAATGAAAGACTCATGCTTTGATCTGGAGGAACAAATAGGAAATAAAGACCATCAGTTTAGATGACTTATAC
>BQNB010108269.1:8202-22988 GCA_026074375.1 Tanacetum coccineum
AATGGAAGGGTTATCGAAGGTGGCTGTATTGAATTTATAGTAAAGCTAGGGTTAGGTTTGGATCCAGATGGCGGCGGGTTTAGAAAGAATTAAAAATTACTATACCAAAAGAATAAAAAAGTTATTACCTCCGTCTCATAATTATTGTCTGATATTAACTTTTGAAGTTTTTATTTTCAACTTTAATCTTAAATTTTTTTTATTTACGTTATATAATACTTGATGCAACATATACGAATAGATTGAGTATTAAATGTATAATAGTTTTCATCAAATACTATATAACACAAATTAAAATATTTAAGGTTAAAGTTGAAAATAACGACTTCAAAAGTTAACGGTGCACAAGGACGGAGAGAGTAATAAAGTTATATCATCGTGGTAACACATGTTATATATATTAGACGATTTACATGTAGAACACCATGATCTCGGGTGTGTATTGGCACTACATAGCATAGTTCCGACAACTTTGCTGCCAGTGAGGCACCAATTGGAGTAGCATCGCAAATTTAAAACGGTAAATAATTATAACCATTATGGCGTGGCTACACCCACTACTCTTGGCATTAAACTATGCATTATGATCGTGACTTTTTCATGGTGAAAACATAACAAAAGGGAAGGTTAAACTTTTCTTTCTCAAAAGAGTTAATTAGCCACTATGGTTCATCAGTTTTTGCAGGTTCAGTCACTGAACTTTTTTTCCACCGAGTCCAATCCCTAAAGTTTCAAATGGTTATAGGTCTAGTCTAATTGTGACAAACCTCAGGACTATTTATGTAGTTTTGGAAAACCCAAATGACCATTTATGTAATAAATTTGGACTAGATCTGTAACCATTTGAAACCAACGTTTCCCTTTTTTTTTTTTTTTTTTTTTTTCTCTTTACATTGACTTTTTTTTTTACCTTTTTTTAACCTTTTTTTTTCTCAAAAACTTTTTAAAATAAAACTTTACTTTTTTTTTCGTTTCGAATAACCCTCATCCGCGCTGTTTAGTCATCGTCGTTCTGTTTTTTATGAAAAAACCTTTAATTTCCCTCAAAACCTCGTCTCCGCTAATCGTCCGCCTTCTTTTTTTTTTCCTACAAAAATTTTTAAAATAAAAATTTTCCCATTTTTTTTTTCTCGAAATAACCCTGTCGCAACTGTCGAGCCATCGGTCTGTTTTTTTATAATATTTTTTCTCATAAACAGTTAGTTTTTTTTTTTAAACATTTTTTTTTTTCCTATTTTTTGCACAATAAAGTTTTAAAAGTAAACTTTTAATTTTTCTCAACAAATTTTTAAAATAAAATTTTCCTTTCTTTTTCTCGAATAACCCTCTCCTGCACTCTTTTAGAGTCATCGGTCTGTTTTTTTATGAATAAAACTTTAAGCATCCCGTCAAACCTCGCTAAAAAACTTTAAGTTTCCTCAAAACCCTCGCGCTTCCGTTAATCGTCCCGCAAAACGGCCGAATGGGCGGTCAAGTCCAATTTTTTTTTCCCTTTTTTTTCCTCAAAAAAACTTCTAAAATAAAATTTCCTTTTTTAACCCTCGGAATACCCTCTCGCAAAGCATTAAATGGCCTTTTTGCATTTAGTGTGGCATTAAAAGCACCGGGTTGAACCGGGTGCATTTAATATGCCTACGTGCTCCACCCTACCACACGTCAATCGTTTTTTTTTTTTTTTTTTTTTTAGAAAAAAAAATTTGTTTTCTTTTTTTAAATACTCTCTCGCACTTTTTTAGTCATCGGTCTGTTTTTTTTATGAATGTCCGAACATTTTAAAAAAAAAAATTTTAATTGTTTTTTTGCTTTTTTTTTCAAAATATTCACTCACACTAGTTCTGAGTTATCCGTAAAAGTCGGTCGACCCGACACCAGTCCCCTCCCCGACCCGTTCCTTTTTTTATTTACGAAATAGCCCCTCAAATATTTACGAAATTTTAAAAAACACCCCTCTCATTTAATTTTTTACTATAAAATAACCTCTTTCCCCACAAACGATGACCGTTAGTTTTTTTTTTTTTAGAATGCAAACCAAAACAGTGCTATAACTCGGTCGTTTGCTTAACGACCTTAATTTTTTTTTTTACAAAAACCTACCTTCTAACACGTCCAACCCGAAAACACCCAACAAACCCCCCCGGCCGCCAAACATTCCGCAGCGTAAACCGCGTGTTGACCTAACTTGTATAAACTAAGAACGACGATTAATTAATTAATGTATGAAATGATGGATACTGTTTATTAGGTCAAACTTACAACTTAGTACCAACAAGCATGTTTACCCGCGCGTTGCTGCGGGACGTTAATTTTTCGCGCATAGTTGCGGGTTTAATTGTTTTTTTCTATTTTTTTTATTTTATGCGGTTTTATTTTTTCCCGGGCTTATTTTAATATTGGTTTTTTTTATATGGGCTTATGTGTTCGGCCTCGATATTGCGCAGTATTTTTTGATCTAAATATTTTTTTTATATTGCTATTTATAAAAAAAAAGTGCCATATTTATAACTGAGCATGACTTAAAAAACGACCGTCGTATCACTTTTGTAGCCGAACAAATTTTTTTTTTAATATTATTTTGTGCGGGTTTATTTTTTTGGTCTTATGTTTAATAGTGGTTTTTTTTATATAAGTCAGTACTTTTGTAATTTTCTTTTTTTATTTTGTGTCAAGTATTTTTTTTTGTATTGCGTATTTAAAAAAAAAAATGGGCCGGCCCAAACTGGGAGCCCATTGGGCCGAACACTGTTCATATTACTGTAGCACGACGTATGTAAAAAACGACGTCGTATCACTTTTGTGCCGAACATATTTTTTTTTTAATATTATTTTGTGCGGGTTGTTTTTTTTATATGAGCTTATGTGTTGGGCCTCATGACGCGGGTATTTTTTGATATGTATAAGTCAGTACTTTTGTAATTTTCTTTTTTTTATTTTGTGTCGAGTATTTTTTTTTTTGTATTGCGTATTTAAAAATAAAAAAAAAGTGGGCCGGCCCAAACTGTGAGCCCATTGGGCCGAGCACTGTTCATATTACTGTAGCACGACGATTAAAAAAAAAGTGGGCCGGCCCAAACTGGGAGCCCATTGGGCCGAACACTGTTCATATATACTGTAGCACGACGTAAAAAACGACGTCGTATTACTTTTGTAATGTGTATGTATATAATGAGAGTACGTCCCGTAATTTTTTTTTCTTCTTATTTTTGGCCAAAGAAGGGGAGCGGGATTATAAAGTTTTTTTTTTTTCCGGGCCGATGAACAGTAACCGAGCCGAGTGGGTCGGATACTGTTCATTTTACTGTAGCAGCAAGTCAAAAACGACGTAGTAAAATGAGCAATTTTTTTTATATATTATTTTGTGCGGGTTTATTTTTTCGGTCTCATGTTTGATATTTTTCTATTGATCTTATATAAAATGGGTACAATCGCGGCGGTTTTTTTTTTTTTTTTTTTGCCCATTGGCGCGATAAAAGCCGTAAATAGTTAAAAATAGAGTAACGTTCCGTAATTTTTTTTTTTTTCCTTATTTATTGGCCAAATAAGGAGAAGCGGGATATAAAGTTTTTTTTTTTTTTTTTTTTTTTTTTTTTGGCCGATGAACAGTACCCGAGCCCAGTGGGCCGGGTACTGTTCATTTTACTGTAGCACCATGGCAAAAACGGCGTAGTATTGCTTCTCAAATGTGTATTACTATAATGGAAGAAAAATCTATGTATGCAAAATATAATATTGAAAACAAAGAGTTGAAGTAGATTGGTAATACGTTGTTTTAAAGTTAGTTTTTAACATAAATTGTTTTTCTCCCTTATTATACCATATAGAGATATTCTCGTTAAAATCTTATTGTAATGACTTAATACTACCCCGACTCACATTAAGTGTCCACTTTAACTTTTTTAAGTCTTTTTTCTTCAATTTTAACCTTAAATATGTTTGTTTGTGTTATGTAATACTTGATGCAAAATATATGAATGGATTATGTTTTAAGTATATTTTCATGGTTATAATTTTCTTTAAGCGTTATATAACACAAATAAAAATATTTAAGGTCAAAGTTAAAGAAATAAGACCACAAAAAGTCAAAGTGGACACTTAATGTGAGACGGAGAGAGTAATATAACACCCAAAAAAAATTCCTTATAACACAAAGCTACTCTTTGTGCCGTTGGGTTCAAGCGGTCAGGAAAACACTCAAACACGTAATGACGTACATTGCAGTGATGGCGCCGTGTATGGAGTGCCCGTGTATACGGTGTAGGGGTTGTTGTAAAGGCGTGCACCATAGGGTCCTGGCGCACCCCTATGGCGTGGCTACACCCACTACTCTACTTTTGGCATTAAACTATACATTATAATAGTGACTTTTTCATGGTGAAAATATAACAAGGTTTTTTCTAACATGTGCCCCAGGGGCACATGTTAAGGTGGGGACATCAGGCTGTGTGTCACAGCCTGATTGGCCAGCAGCTTTTGTGTCTTGATAATGTTAATAACAATAATTGCTTTGCTTAAGGCCTACTCAGGCTGTGACACACGCCTTTGTCCCCACCTAACATTGCCCCTGGGTCACATGTTAGAAAAACCCATATAACAAAAGGAAATGTTTAAACTTTTCTTTCCTCAAAAGAAGTTTAATTACATTAATTGCCCACTATGGTTATTTGGGTTTTTTTTTTTTGCAGATTTAGTCACTGAAGCTTTTTATTTCAACACGAGTCCAATCACTAAAGATTCAAATGGTTTTACAGGTCTAGACCAAATGTGACAAACCTCAGACTATTATGTAGTTTTGGAAAACCGCAAATGACCATTTAGTGTAATAAATTTGGACTAATTCTGAAACCATTTGAAACACCTCAGTGACTAGACCCGTGAAAACAAAAGTAATGACTAAATCTTCAAAAACCGACAACCAAAGTGACCATTTTTGTTTGCTAAGTTGATGATAGAATTCGTTTGTTAAGTTAAAGTTAGAATATGTTGGTCGTAAAACGGATTTTATAATTTCAAAATCATGGAATGACTTTATATATCTAACAGACGAGCACAATACTTTTTCTTAACAAACAAACATGTGAGTTCACACTAATTGTCATTGACTCAGGACTCAGTGACTACACTACAATTTGCAAACAATATTAATTTATAATATCACGATTTTATTGGTTTGACTGTGTGTTTATTTCATATTTATCCAACTCTATGCTTTTTTTAGTAAGGGATTGCTCTCTTTAAGTTCATCTCCTAGGAGACTTCCACTACTTACAATTTCAATGTTTTGCGACGGGCTTACTTAGGGTAGAGGGTGTGGTTGGAGGTTTTTCCCTGCCACATCAGCTACACATTATAAAATACAACTAAGGTTGAGTGTTTTTTTTTTTTCACGGTTAGACATTTGGTCATAAGACTTGGTTTGTTTTTTTTTTCAAGTCATCAGAGAGCAGTAAAGAGGGCATACAGTGTTAAAAGCGTTTGTTTTTTTCTAACCATTAAGAGGTAGTAAGAGGCACAAACCTCTTACTATATTAGATGTGGAGGGGGTGTCTTAACACATTTTAATGTCTTTTTTTCTTACTTTTTTTTATTTATCTTTTTTACTTTGTAATGATTTTTTTTGTGTTTTTTATTCATTTCTTGATTTTTATTTTCTTCTTTTTGTTTCATATCAATCCATTCCAACAACCTTTTGTCTTTCGTATTAAAAGTATTAAATACAATCATTGCATACGTTTTGTTCGATAAAGAGTGCATAAAATGATATTTGTCAACTCATATTTTGTTCAAATTAAAGGATACGGTTTCGGACTCATACATCTCAATTCTAACGCGACTCATTTAGTTAATCGTTTTAAGAAGTTCAATTCAAACTTTAGTTGATTATATTATAAAATTTGTTTTTTTTTTATTTAATGAATTTATTTCTTTTGGAAATCAATCGTTTTTATATTTAAATTGTAATTAATATAATTTAACACATCTAGACTTTTTTAACACCAAAACAAACAGTTTAGATTTCATATCAGATTTCCTCAACACTTATTCAATTAAAGATGGAATCAATGTCAGGCTTTTTCTAACCGAATATTCAGATTCATCAGATGTGGCAATCAATATAGATTCAGAGCTTTAATAAACAAACATCACCAAACTTTATTTTTTTTCAACTTTTCCTCAACCGTTGCGGCATGTTCTCTCTCATTTTTCTAACCTTTTCTATTATTTATCATTTAAAAATACCTCAAACACACACACACCCACTCACAACATATATTAAATTACTATCTCTCTCTTTTATGAAGCCATTCTCTCTCCTATTTCATTTTGGGACTACACTCCCGTACAATGAATAAAAGTCTTTTGCTTGCACATTTCCCGCTTTAAATGGTGTGGCTATTTTGTGTTTTCCCGAAAGGGAATATGCCTTCCCGTGCCCCACACCCATAAGCCTTAGAGACCACATATGTGGTCTCTAAATAAGGCATCGGGCCCACATTTTTCAACACAAGTTTTGTGAAACCACATATATTTTGACCCATAAGCATCAAAGATCCACATAAAATTCGCAACTTTTCAAATATAAAAAATAATCTGTTAAATCCTTTTACTATTGAAAAAAAATCATTTTATTTTTTGTAAATTAGGTTGCGATTACATATGTGGTCGCAACCTATTAAATATCAAAAATAATCTATAACATATTTCTAATTAATAAAAAAAACCATTTTACTTTTTGTAAATTATGTCGCGACGACATTTGTTTTCCAATATAAAGAATAAGTTATTGCATATCTTTAATTAATAAATAAAAATACGAAAAACAAAAAATTCCCCTTCTCTAACTACCACCCCTAACCCCCCAATTCAAAACCCTAATAGATGAACATACTTCTAACAAAGATAACTTTCAAACTCCATAAATTAACAATCAAAATTCCTTCTTTCTTTCCCTGATTTGTTGACTCCTGTTAAACCCTTGAAATTGGGAGATTAATCCTTTTTTTTTTTTTTTGATTTTTTTTTTTTTGAGATTTGAATTAATCTCATATCGATCGTGTTTCTAGGCGGGTTTCACATCATGGTTTTTTGTACTTTAGATTTGTTATTCTCCTCTTTAAATCAATTAACCTCCGTTTTCCGTTTCCCCGTTAATCTCGATGTCATGAAAACCCACTTATCTTTTCTTTTCAATCCTTTTTTTTTAATCTTGGATACTCCCATCAATCCAAAGATTCTAATTGGAGTCCGAAATCCAAAGAGGACGTACTTAATCCGTATTTCATCTCCATTTATGTTACAAAATTTCCGGAAATTTTTCCGCATAGAGCTTTTTCAATCATGTAAACAGATACGGACATTTTGTTGATTGTTTACCCACGGAAAAGGACGAAATAAGGTAAACGTTTTGGTTTTGTTCGTTTAAATACAACGTGTTTTAAATTTGATAACGCTTGGTGGAACAAATTATGCACAAATTGGGTGGTCCAATTCAAGCTTCACGCTAAAATAAGCAAGATTTCAAAGAGCTAACTTTGAACAGGGTTCAAGTGCAATCATAGAAGTAGCTAATTTGTCACCGTCCCAATAGTGGTGAATCTAGAGTTATAAATCATATGTTAATGCGTAAAAAAATCATAATCGTTTGATCATGACTCCCCCTTGCCATTGTCTTAGGACGAAGATTGTGCGTACTCTCCAAAGACATATCTTCATCCTTAATGGAAGGATTAAAGAATTTGCGTCCCTTAACCAATCTAAAAACGCTCTTATCTTAAGAACTAATAGGTTTTCGGACTTGAATGTAAGTTACATAGGGGAATTGTGGGTTCACTTAGAATTTTATCTCTCAGTGAAATCGAAAGAGGCATTCCGCGATAATGTGGGAGTTAGCTCTTGGTTCTCGGAAATTCGCCAAGCTTCTTTCGATATCAATCCTGATGGTCGCATTGTGTGGGTAGAAATTGAAGGTGTTCCATTGAAACTATGGACTTTGAACACTTTCAAAAGAATTGTCACCAGGTGGGGGAACTTAATCGACACTAATTGACTCCTGATGGGAATTGTTTCCACTCGAAACGATTATGTTTGTTCACTTAATGTCCATCTCAAATTATTTATGAAAACTATCAATAATATTTTTCGGGAAAAGTGTATGGATTCGAGCTAAGAGGTTCTCCTGGTATGGACCCCTGACCTGTGGATACTCTAGATGAGAGGAATTATCTGATGACGATTCATTTAGAAAAGGAATGAGAACCTTAATCTCTGAGAAATGATTGTAGCAACTCGTTCGACAAGATCCAAAACGGTTTATGAAAATGAATTGGATTATCAAAAAAGGACTCATCTGAGTATCCTTTTAGGGCTATACCCTTTTCTTATTAACAAAAAGACGAAAGATAATAATACCATAAGGAGAGTGGTACAAAATTCTATGTCCCCAAATTCCCACCGGTTTTTACACATAAATACCGACAATGATACTATACAGGGGATAATAGTCTGTTAATGAACTTTGAAGAGGAAAGCTCAACAAAGACGATGGAATTCTAACAATTCCAACCACAAAGAAAATGTTAGATAATCCCAAGTTTTGGTCGATTTAAGAAATCAGAGGAACCGAGTCAGGGGGCCCATTTATGTGTCTTATGGAGGAAGTGTGAAAGTTGGCCAAACAATGGTCTATAACAGGAAGTTGGGGAGATTAACAAATCTGTCCGATATCATTGAATCATCAGGAGCGTCCGACTGTAGATCGTTGAATTTATGTCCCTTAAATACAACGGCCTGCACGCTCAAAAAGGCCAAAAAAGATTGGGCAAAGGATTATGTGTGAAGAATAAGAAATTTTCTAGCGATTCAATAAACAAAAGATGGAAGTAGATTGATCTGTTCCAGTGTTCGTCGTGATTGTTGTTAATTCACTTTTGAGCATGCTCTAGTAATTTCGGTAGGCAATTCAGTTGAATCTGTGTGTTTGGAAATCTCCAACATTTTTTGTAAAAAAACTTCACTATTTCGGAATTTTTTATCATTATTAGGGGGTGTTTGGTTATTGAACGGTATTGACCTCATGATTATTAGCAGGTTTATGCTCCTCATGAACCGCGTGATAAACCAATGCATGGGACTACTTGCGCATGTTATTAATCAGTGGCAAGAGAGGTATGTGATTTATCATGGGGGTACATCAAAAGAGATAGCTTCAAGATCAGACAGGTATTAGTACTAATATAAAAGATTTCATGTGCGTAAAAATTTTTTAAATCTTTTATTAAGTCATCAAACTGTCTTGGAAGAAGATCATCTTGAGGCATTGATTTCACTTTGGTGACATAAGTACAGCCGAGCCCAAAATGAAGCAAGTTGGATAGAATTATTGTAGTCAACCAAAGCTAAAATATTTTCCTCACATTAGCGGCATCACTTTGGACAATTCTTATCCGATCCCAGACCGATTCTCTTCCTTCGAGAGTCGTCCATGATTATTGTCCCGTTCCCTTTTTCGATTCTTTCTCACCATTGATTCATCTCGTCTGGCATTAATGAATACGTCACAAAATGATCAACTTTTTGAATTCTGCCCCATCTGTTGACTCTAATGGAATGCGTAACTGGCGTGGTAAATTAAAATTCCTTAAAGCTCACATCAAATTTGGAATACAAAAGTGGATAACAAAAGTGAAACATAATACCTGCTACAATTAGCAAAAAAAAAGTCCTTTTATTTTAAATGATTTGAACCATTTAGATGCGGTTATTGACAAAGGTACAGTTACTTAGTAGATGCGGAAAAAAGATGTAGGTGTTGTGCTGCTCTTCGTAACATTGATCTTATTCATTCTATGGATTTGGACTCCAAAAGGCCAAATCAAATGGACAATCGAAGGCGATGAAAACTCAAATTTTTCCAACGAATTTTGAATAAAAAACGTAACAAATGAACATTCAGATGTATTACGATGATTGCGTTGGAAGGACAGCCTAATGATGTCAAACAAGAATTCTTCTCATTTCTCAGGATAGATTCGCTAAACCTCGAGAGCCGTGCTAAAATTGATATTAGGAATACCGAAAACCTATTTCTGAAGATCAAGTCATGACCACGAGCGTGAATTTCTAAACAGAGATTAAAAACGTTGTTTGGGGGGGCAGGCACAGACAAATCCCCGGGCCCTGACGGTTTATCTTTGCTTTTTAAAATCGCATTTTTTTATGGCCAGTTCATTGAGGCATGATTTTATAAGGCTGTAGAATCATATCTTCATTCAAGGAGAAATTCCTCCTGGGTTGTAAACTCATCATTTATATCTATGATCCCAAAAGTCCCCGGACGCTAACTTGGTCCAAGGACTTTAGACCCTTTAGCCTCATTGGAAGTAATCTACAAGATCATGCAAATTTATGTCTAACAGCTTGTAAATGTTTTGGGGGACAATTGGTAAATGCAGTGCAATCTGAAATTATCCGACGAAAACAAATGTTAGACGGTCCGAATATCTTAATGAGATTCTCCCAGTGGTGGCTACGCCCAAAAGAAGAAGAAAACTCTAATTTTTAAGGTCGATTTTGATAAGGCCATCGATTCGAATAGATGAATTTTTTAGTTGAGTTCCTTAAAGAGTTCGTTTCAGGTGTAAATGGCGGTACCTGATCATAAGTTGCCTAACTTCTTCTAAAGGTTTCTATTCTGTCAATGGATGTCCCTAACAATGAGTTTCCAATTCTATAAAAAGGTTGAAAACAAGGCGATCCATTATCCCCCTTCCACTTTATCCTCGGTTATGTGAGAGCCTTCATTATCTTTCAAGAATCGTAAACGGCGGGGATTTTTAAAGGTATTGTGAAGATCAATCTTTATGTCTTTCGCATATGTACTATTGCGATGATGCAATTTTCTTAGTGGAGTGGAGTGACGGTAATATCACCACTTTGATACACGATTTTGAAAATGCTATTTTTTCTGCTTCTGGCCTTAAGATTACTTTAACAAAAGTAAGATAATGGGGATTACATGTGGAAAGAGCTCAGGTCATCCAAGGCTGCGACTGCAAAGTTAGGATGTCTATCGTTTTCTTAAGGTTCCTTTCTACTATCTTGGGCCAAGTGGAAGGTTCTATGACAACGTGATCAAGCATGGCGAAGAGATATTTGAAAAAGTGAATCTCGCTTTTCAAGAATGGAAAATCCAAACTTTAGTCTATTGGTGGTCTTTAAACTTGTTGAAATTCGGTTTTAAAGGATCTATTCCAAGTCTTACACATTCTATTTTCAAGATATCCTTCAAAGTGTGCATTCATATCTAGAGTCATAAAAGTTCATAATCTTTAATGGTCAAGAACCGGGTAGTAAAAAGGCTTCTTTGGGTTAAATGAAACAATGTTTTTTGACAGACAAAAAATGAGCGGCTAGGGTGTGACTACTTATTTTGCGATAAAAAGAGGCTTGAGATAAAGTGGGTTTGGAAGTTTTCTCCTCGCAAAAATACTCTCTTTGGACTAAAGTTATTGTGGCTATTTCACGGTGTGGGTGGGTAAAATTCAATCGGAAAGGACTTCTATTTCTACTGGCAAAACATGTTGCTCTTCGATTTTGAGTAGAATTTCGATCGCCGTCCAAAGAAGAAGGTATGTACGATAGATTATCTACTCATAAGATGGAAACGGGGATTTCAACACCAATTCTGTGTTGGATCATTTGCATAAACAAGGAAAGCATTTTAAAAAGACATTTTTCCCAGATTTATAACCGCTTGAATCCTCAAAGATGTTACTGTTAGTTTCCAAGATAGGCGACACGGGTTTTTTTTGTCCTGCTCTTCCTCGAATTCCCCAAGATGGGGTAATCGAGCAAATCAATGCTACTTAGACAGCTTGTAAAATTGGTTCTTCAGTCACTATCGTGCCTTCGGCTGAACAGATGTAATTGGAATCTGGAGAGTACAGGGTATATTTTTGCGGGTGGCCTCAGCATCGCATACGTATCCGATGAGATATGCCTTCCGAAATTGAAAGAAACTAGATGTGTAAAAGTGTGTCCCGATTTAAATCAACGTTCTAGCCTGGAAAATCAAGACCGATGCTTTAGCCTCACCCGTACAACATTTCTCGTAAGGCTATTGACATTCAGGATTGTCGTTTCCTATTTGTGAAAATGCAATTGAAATCGACGACCATTTGTTCTTAGGTGTTGATTGGTTCTGGACATTGTAATAAATATTTTGAGCTGGTTGAATATGGATTACGCAATACTTGAACTCATATGCAGAATGGAAGTCTGGCTTGTTTCCAATCGTATGAATTCCAAACTCAAAAAAGATGTTCGAAGGAGTTTGGTATTCCAATTGTGTACGTTGGATCTAACGAAACAAGCAACTATTTTGACGAAAAAACCTTCCGAAGTCGATGCTATGATAATGATCAATACTAGTTTTTTTAATGTGTAAGTATAGATCTAAAGTCCATCCGATTCGGAAGTAACTAAAGGCTTCCAAAACCCCATATTATAGTTTGGTAATCTACTAGCTCCTCTTGCTATATATGTTTCTAATAAAATCGCCGTTCCAAAAAAAAAAAGAAATCATTTTATTTTTTGAAAATTAAGCCACGACCACAAATGTGGTCGCAATTTTCTCAATATTAAAAATAAACTATTACGTATTTTTAGCTATTAAAGGAAAAAAAGTCATTTAAATACTTTTAGTCTGTAAATTAATTCTAAAATAAAAAACGTATAAAAAAATATTTAAAGTATTAAATACAAAATATTTTAAAGGGTAACATATTTAGCAAATGTGATTAAATTAATTTGAAAGTGATCGAAATTGAACGGTGTTTAACTACATCAAATGATAAAACATACGAATTGCAGCTAACTTGAATATTAACTAAATCGAAGGGTGTTCCATTACAACAAATAACTAAAACATACGAATTACATTCCTAAGAGATTAACGTTTAAACATTAAAACATACAAATTATATTACAGATCGATAAACGTATAAACATTATAGCATACGAATTGCATTTCAAATGCTAAATTGCTTTGGCTAAATGAAAAAACTACTCCAAATCAAGTTTTCACATGTCATTATAAAGCTCGTGAAGTAGTGCAGCTGAATCAAGTGTGTGGTTCTCGGGATGCATTTCCATTTCTAGTGTTGCCTCGAATACCTTTATCTTCCCAGCAAGTACCTTCATATTTTCAGTCAAGAACTTGCGGTTTGAGCACTCTGCTTTTCCAATACTCGGTGCATATCTAAAAGGTCCCAGAGAATAACTTAGAGGTGTTAAAGGTCCTGAAAAAGAACTTGGAGGCGTTGAAGGTCCAGGAGAACCCAGTAGACGGAGTCGTTCATCTTTCAATAAACAAAATCTAAATCAATATTTTTTTTATTGCCTGTTAAAGAGTAATGAAATTTATTTTTAACAACAAACCAAATTATTTATATATTACACCCCCAAAAAATATGTAATTGTTCTCCTTTGATAAAGGACATGCATCATATATTTTACCACGACTTTGAGGTTGATGTAATTTTCGCAGAACTATATTTCCTCGTTCAAGTATATGGCTCTTGCCATAATAGTAGTGTAAAATGATAGAACATTGACAACATGATTCGTTGCAATTTTTTAATAAGATCTCTTTTAAGTCAAAAAAAAAAAGCTTAACAAATTAAGAATTTATCCTTCCTCGACAACATCAAGCTCTTCACTTTCAATTGTATCTTGAATAGGTATAGAAAAGCCATTCAACTAATTATAAAAGTGTATTTTTCTTTCAAAATCGACACATGTGTTTTTATACTAGCTGATACCGTGTAACTTTTATATCTAGCTCCTTGCTAGGTCTTTCTATTTCAAATGCCGTAAATAAAAAGTAGTGTGCTTCAGGAGTCTTTGAGTAATGATCTTCATCATAAGAAAATTTGTAAAGGGATTTTATGTCAAATCAATTACACTTTATGTAAATTGGAATTATTGGGTTCAATGAATGCTATGACTAATTTACTGCCGAAAGTGTTCCAATTACATGTCCATGCATATCGCGTTTACTAAAACTACTAATGCACTTAAGTAGCTAACTTATAAACACTTAATACTAAAACGTTGACGCTTTTAAAGATGAAAGAGTATTTACATAGTGGTGGAAGGCAAGCGGGCAACAAGCCACGCCGTTAACCCCTTTTGAATTGCAAAGTCAATACGTTTAAAAATCACATCCGTGGATCTAGGTGTCATTACATTGCAGTGCATAACCCGTTGAACTCGGCTGAGTAGCTTCACCGCCTCAAGTGCAAGGAAACCAAATGTATTAAACGCAAAAAGAATAAATACGTGTTGATTATCAATGCATGATTTCTCGTGTTTTGTCACTTTGAACGAGGCGGCTTTCAAAGCAGCATGACCCGCTGTAAAACCCCGACTACTTAACCCCACGAGAGGAGAAACCCCGGTCAAATCCACGCACGCATGTTTCCCTCCAACCCATCCAAAAACCAAAACGTTCACAGGTGCTTCTTTCTTGACGTAGATCCCGGCACGCCTACATATGTCAAAAAGGACGTCCCTAACCATATCGTGTCGGTACTTGAATCCCGGGAGCTCTTTACAATGAACCGCATGTTCCCCAAAGAAATCTAAACGTGCCTTGCGACAAACAGAGCATATCGCATCTACCGAAAATAATGAGATCATGAGACGAGTTAGTGCGGATAAATTGTGAAGGAATGAATGGTAGTGACTACAGAAGAATTGGTGGGAAATTTAAGGTATGTGATTTGAGAAAT
>BQNB010108270.1:0-22988 GCA_026074375.1 Tanacetum coccineum
TCATCTTCTTTTCATCACCTCCACCACCCACCACCATCATCTTTTCAGTTTCTTCAGCACTCATCATCATCATAGTTTTCTCATCACCCTTTACCAATACAAAATACCTAAATTAATCCCCATTGAATCACTCCAACTGCCGCAAGTTCCGTAAACTAATCATCTTTGTCTTCTCGCCACTTCACCACCACCATCCGCCACCTCCAATACCAACCTTCGGATATGTGGTTCTCGAATGTGAGACCACAACCATAAGTCGAATCTTATCTCCACCACCATCACTCACTACCATCCACCACCACCTAAACCCTAAACCCTAAACCTTAAACCCTAAACCCTAAACCCAAAACCCTAAACCCTAAACCCTAACACCTCCACCACCACCATCTGTCGCTTCCACCTCCCCTAGCTAACTTGGTGGCCAGATCGGAGGTGCTTAGGAGTACTTTCATTATAAGAGGTGTTTGACTTTTAGTAGATAACGAAGAAAAAATTACATTGTTAGTTTTTAGTGATGTAAAGTGTTGACTTTTACTAACGTAAAGATGATGATTGCTAAAAGTTTCTTGCATAAATGTTTCTTGTGAAAACTGACAAACTACACACTTCGCTCTCAGTTATTTTATGGTGCTCAACCACTAAGCCATTAGTCACTTAACATTAAGTTTTAAGAAATTCAGCTCTGATACCAATTGTTTCCACCTTTTAGAATCTATAAGATTGGAGAATAAACTATAACGAATTGACACTCAAATAATTTGTTACATTGAATGTGAATTGTGTTATATGAATGATTACATTACATGAAAGATAATTGAGAATTACAGAGACTTTTTTATAAAATCTTTAACGACTGTTTCTACTAAAACTTGATAGAAATTGTTTGAGCTTGACACGTGCTTACCACGTGCTATCTTCGACTTATTCTTTATTCATATCACAACTCTTTCATCTCGTTCACGTTCCAGTTGGTATAGTTGTAGTTGTTGGTGTTGTTGGTGTAGGTGCTTTTGGAGGTGGTGGAGGTGGTGTTGGTGTTGCTGGTGGCTGAGGATGTGCATGTGCTTTCGGGTGAGGCTGGGGTGGCTGAGGTTGAGGCTGAGGCTGAGGCTGAGGCTGAGGCACTGAGGCTGAGGCTGAGGCTGAGGCTGAGGCTGGGGCTGATGCTGAGGCTTGGGGCTGGGGCTGAGACGGAGGCAGAGACGGAGTCGGAGGCGGAGACTGAGGCTGAGGCGGAGGCGGAGGCGGTCGCATCAAATTCAGTCTTCTCAAAGCCCTATTCATTATTTCTATGAATATTCTGTTGATGTCCCATATTGCGCAAACTGAAGCAATAATTAAGGCTAGAGCCAAACTGGCCCCATTGGCAATAAACACACCACCAAAACTATCAAGCTTCAAGGCTTTTGCACGTGTTGAATTTCGTGATGGAATAAATAACCCATTTTGAAACCACTTCTTCTCCAGATTTCCTAGAGTCCCGTCTAATCTCATTTTGGCGATTTCTCTTGACACATCTTGTACCAATGGTGAACCTTTCTGGAATATCTAAATGATTGTGGTACATGTCAAAACCATATATTTGAAAAACAGAAACAACAAGATTGTTATGTATGTATAAAAGATGTAAAGTTTGACGTGACATATGAATATAGCTGTGTCTCATGATGTCTTAAAAAGAAATTAGCAATCATTATGACATTAGGGAAGGTCAGGACCACCAATATATTTGTATATACGTACTAAGGAAGTCACCCATAAAAATATGCTGCAATATATATATTACCAAGAAGTGTGCTACTACACTAAGGCTCCTGAATCCGCTTATAAAGAGTCGGGGCAATCGCCTTAGATTTTTTTTTGGGTCACATCTTGCAATAGCAATAAAGATTTTGGCCTAAACCATCAAGCAGTTCTTTTCCAAAGAGCTATTTTTCATAACTCAAACTTGTTACGAAAAAGAGTCACCAGTGTTTTGTGTGTGTAAAAATAAAGCAAGTGATGTAAAGGAAAGGGGTACTTACAAAGCCAAAACCGGAGGTGATAGGATGAGACGAGACCAAAGCATAGTCACCGGAGTACTTGCCAAGAAACATCTTGATGTATGGAATTTCATCGACAATGGCATCCGCCTCACCGTGTTTTGATAATGCATGAGCATAATCATCGTATGAGTAAAATGGCCTATTGTTATGATTTTCAAAATGCAAGTTGCTGACTGTGACTCCTCTCATAAAAGAGCCTCCATGAAACCCCACAATTCCATCCTTTGATGCCAATTCAAATTGCTCTAATGTCAACAGTGAAGCCAATGTTGCAGTGTAGCCCGTGATCAAGATAAGTACCACTAGTAACCAGATAAACAATACGAATTTTGACAGTTTTCTGTTTAACGTCTTTCCTAGTACAACACAAAAACAAAGCACTCAGTGATCTTGGCCAATTTTTGTTTCAGATAGTAAAATAGCATACAGAGAGAAAGAGAGAGAACCTTGAGCAAAGAAAATGGTCATTAGCATCAGCCAGAAGATTGTTCCAAATCCATTTCTTTCATCAGGTTCGTTATTCATACGTTCAATAAACCAGATAACAAAGCAAGTTACGATAAGAGAAGCAATCGCAGTTAGCCACACACCCCAGTGAAGTGGCTTTAAGAAGAACCACATGTCATGTTTCTTGAATTTTCCTAATGTTCCTATACCCAAGTCACTGTAAGTTGCTGTAAAGTCAACATACTGAGATCTGTTGGCCAAGATTGTTGAATCGCCCACGACTGCATCAATTTCCTGTCCACAAACAAAGCCATAGACACAAAATTAGATGTATTTATTAAGTAAATAATATGCTTTGTGTTTTCAGTGATCAGAAAGTGAATATACCTGATCAAAGACCTTTCGTACAAGATCGTCGTAAGTGGCATTTTCATATGAAATTAATACATAGGACACTTCATATGGTAATCCATGAAGGCATGCATCAAATACATCTTTAGAGAACCCAGTTGCAGTTGTAACATTTTTCTCAGAATCATGATTTACATCCATGAAGTACTTAAAGTTTTTTATCTTTAAAACACCAATTTTCAATTCTGTAGTGGGAGTTGCTTGTAGTACCCGACCTTTTGGTCCAGTGGTAGACCTTCCCTGCCAGGATAAAGTTTCTTGACCTACACCAGAATATAGTGGGACACTCCTAATTCCCTCTGATGGTGTCCAGTAACCTACTCTCATCTCACCGTAGTCAATAATCTCATATCCATTGGAGATCACTTTTCCTTCACTAAGTTGAAATTGACCACTTATGCCCGTTAATGTGATTTTTAAAACCTCATTCAGAAGTGACGGACCATAATGTGAGACTTCAGCCTTCTCAACAGACTCAGCAAGTGCCCAAACTGTGTCGTACGCCCATATGGCAGACACAGGAACCTCTTTCGTTTCTAAGGTTGGGTAGTTTCTATAAAAGAGATTGTGCCATCTTGCTGTCAGATTATACAACCTAGTTGATGCTGGAACATAAGGCCTAAGACCTAGTGCACCTTGTAATGACTTGCTAAGATTAAAGTTTTTTGATCGAAAGACATCAACTGTTTTGTGAGTTAAAATCCATGCATGTACTTGCCCTACCATTCCTAATCTTCTTGCATTTAAAAAAAGGGTAGATGCTAGTGAAGGTGACATGTGTACAATAATTATACGTGTGTGAAAAGTCATGAGCTTACGCAACATTTGGGTGATTTCGTCAAGCGTGGCTGAAGCAGAAATGACACTGCTATAGCTGATGCGGATGTTTTTATCATAGAATGACTCAACCAAATATGGTAATAACTCCTTACCATCATCGGTGTCCTCATAAATAAAGGTAACATTTCTCCAGTGATACGATTCCACAAGGTCAGCAATACTTTTGGCCATACTGGTTTCGTCCTCCTTGATCTGGAACAAGTAAGGGTATTCCATTGAGGATAGAGCAGCAAAAGAAAAAATAGGGACTTTAGCTCTATCAGCTAACATAGCCAATAACTTCGATTGAAGATACATTTCTGGACCTATGATGGCTTGGACCTTCGTGTTGTTCAGTAGACTGTCTACTGCTCAGGCAAGTAAAAAGTAACAAACTTTAAAAAAAGAGTGTAATTGAATTTAAACTACTGTACTAATAATGAGAGTTCAAGGAAGTAAACATGCAGGAGAGCGTACCAGCTGACAGAGCTTCTATTGGATCTCCCTTGGAGTCTCTTGTGTGAAGAAGTAATCTCGTTCTATAATTAGGATGAAGAGCATAAAAATCAGATATCGCCATGGTAATGCACCAGTGAATGGACTTCCCTGTCCATGACTCCATATCAAGAATGATACCCACGTCACTACGTAAAAAGTATTTGTATTATGTTTAAGAGTTTTTAGTTTTCTGATGGAACGAGTGTGCACATAATTCGTGGTTTAATATGCAACTAGATTTAGAAGGGAGAGGCGTGATACTTATCTGTTTTTCGAGCACCATCCACACAAACGATGCTATGTTCATATTTACTTGTGTTGTGGATAGAATGTAGTGTGATAGAAATGACAGCGGACGTAAGATTGTGTGAGGCCTATTAGTAGGGCACACACGGAAAACATTTAAGAGCACTCTTAACCTTCACGAAACATTACTTAAGAAAGACATTTGGACAATATATCGAATTTTTAGGACAAGGACCAATTGTGTGTCCGTTATGAGGCCGGACACAATGGAAGTTTTCTAGATGAGTTATAGATTCCCTATTTGATGAAGGGATATAGAGAAGAGAATAGAGATAAGCTTTCAAGTGTTGTGATAAGGCTAAAAAATGAAGAGTAATATTTATCATAAGATAAGACTTGAAGGCTTATTTAAGCCATTCCCTGCTCCCTTATTGTATGAGATATCACAGAATCTAGCATATTCACAAAATAACTCCTCTCTTTTCTTTCATTAAAACAGACGACATATAAAACCTTGATAGGGTTTTATTTATTTTTGGTTCTCCATACAAACCTTCTGGTCAAATTCGGTGACCCTTTTAAGGGTGTTCGAATTGTTGTTTTTAAAACTAGTTGATTCAGAAGTGCATAGTTATTCTAGGGTTTACTTGTTGTCAAGGTGTGACAACATTAGATTCGATTAGGGTTTTAATATTGGTGAAATTCGATTGTGGTTTCCCTAATTCGGTTACAACCGAATTTGATAAAACCCTAAGTCCCCTTTTCTGATTTTCGGTTCAAGAAGCAAGGGTGTTTTGGATGATTTGATAGTTGTTCAGAAGTGGTTAGCAAACAAAAGTTTTGTTATTGGTACACGTTTAGTTTGGACTAGCATCCGGGCGGCGTCATTTAACTTGGTTGATGAGAGCACAGATCGTAGAGGTGACAACTTAGTCACTCGTTTCTCATTCTTGGTTTCATTTATTTGCTGGTGTCTACGAGGGTATGTTTCTTATTTAATTTACATATTCCTTATTGTGTGTTTTTGTATGTTAATTATTTGTAGCGTAAACTCGACCTAATCCGCTGCGTACATCTTAGAGTTAAATTGGTTAACTTGATTGTTAAATTCCAACAGTGGCATCACGAGTCAACTTGTTTAGTATTTATGTATTACATACAATTTAAAACACGCTAGGGCTGCATGAAATTGGTTTATTTATTGTTTTTATTGAAAATTATGGCAACGTGACATGCAATTCCTTGCCAAAATAAGAATAGAAACAAACCTAAGAATCAACACAAATGTTATTTTAATAAAAAGAAGAATAGATCATAAATTAAATGTTAATTAAGTTGCCATGATGATTATATTCTTGCTTTATCGGCGATCTAGGCACTTTAGCAGAAAACCTAGTGAGAGTCTTATGGTTCTCCAATTGAGGAAGACTCTTTTGAGAACTCGAGGCATTAAATGATTTACTGCTTTCATTACAAGAGTTTGTTTACAGAAATTTCAATCCATATTATTCTGTTTTAATTGCTTATAGTTGATATGCCTTGTGTCTATCAATATTTGCAAAGATATAGATTTTATATGGAAACCTCTTAAAACGGACTAATACCTATAGAAGTTATTTTGGATTGAAAACATGTCTAATATTACCCACATAATTTTATTCCTAGACCAGTTATGTGTTATTTGCGAAAACCGGGGTGTTTTTAGGACAAATAATAACGGACAATAAACTATGAAATTGTATTATTTTCTTGTGAAACTTTAGTTTTTACATGCGCGATATGGTGTTGAATTAGATCTTAAATTTTCTCTCGCCCACTACATGCTTATGCATATGAGGGAATTATTTGGAATTACTTGTCTTCGACTAAGAAGGGAGTACAATATGAGGGTTTGATCAAATTTGTACATCCCACCAGGGATTGGCATCAAAAACACTAATGTTAACAAAATAGGTTTCTTAGACATACATAAGCATAATTAGTCAATTTGGAAGTACGGCTCACCCAATTATGGACAAACAAAAAAAGAAGTGTTAAGGCAGGTTGAAGTAAGATTCCCAAATGAAGTCATGTATTTTAATACGCTTCGCGCTGACCTGATTTCTTTCCGCTTCTTTGTGCGTCCTAAATGGAGCAGAACGTGAAAACTAACCTTGACAAAATGAATTGACTATCATCAAAAAGGTTAACAAAATATTTTCTTAACTTTGTGCTACAAGTTGTTTTGCATGCTTCTTGTACACAATTTTATCACATTTATGTGTATACCCTTATATGAAGTTTTAAGTCTATGCAGGCCAAACCCAAGAACAACACACGTGCATTTGGAGCTTGTGACCTCCCTGGTCGTATACCTAAGGTCCTTGCCAACACCAAGTGCTATTTTTATTCATAGGTCAAGGATCTTATCAATTTTTCGCACGTTCTGATATTGGTGACAATAATCGAGTTTCCTGGTCAGAGACCTCGGACCCTATGCATAAAGATAGACCACATATGCTTTTGACCGTGTTACTATAAGATGCTACTAAATGTCATTAGTCTCAATAATTCTAAGAGTTTGCATTCCATGCAACTAACCTCCGTGCGCTTACCTCTTGCACTACCTTTGATTTACACGTTGGACAGAACCTACTGTAATAAGTGGAGTGTCAAGTTTGATCTTAGACTTATTAAGTATTTAATTGGGTAGTTAATTCCTTTAAAATTTTAATAATTCGACAATACTAATATTTAGAAACTTTTTTCTAATTGGTAGATGACAACCCTCGTCAACTCACAATTCGGTCTGCAGGGGCAGTCTACGAGAAGCAAAAACTGACTGGGACCCCAACTTTATTGATTGGAATAGACAACTAGGATTGTACTAATCAATTGATGATAAGTTGAATTACCTAGAGCAGCCACTTCCTCCTGCTTCGTAGCTCCTGTGGGTCACATGTTGCTCCTGAAATCCATGCAGCTCATACGCTTGGGTTAAAGGATCAAAAGAGATTTGCTTGACTCATGCTCTATGTACCATGGAGCCAGAAGAATCCAACGAAATCGGGAAAATCTTCATCTAAGACATGCTAAAGGATTAAAAACTCTGTTTGCCCACAAGCAGAGCATGGCTTCTTCAGACAATGCTGACAATGACCTGTTTTTGAGCCTACTTTGGTGTGGGCACACACGAAAAACATTTAGAGCACGCTTAAACTTCACGAAACATTTCTTAAGTAAACCATTTGGACAATATATCGACTAGACAAGGACCTTGTGGTGTCCTTATGAGGCCGGTCACAATGGAAGGTTCTAGGTGAGGTTTAGATTCGATGTATGAAGGGATAAGAGATAGAATATAGATGAAGGCATCAAGTGTTTGATAAAGGTAAAAATTGAAGAGTTTTTATTTTATCATAAGAGTAGACTTGAAGGCTTATAAAAAGCCATTCGCTGGCTCCCTTGTTTGGAATAGATATCAGATCCTACACATGTCATCAAAAAACTCTCTCTTTTCTTTCATTAAAACAGACGACATATAAAACCTTGATAGGGTTTTATTTATTTTTGGTTGTCCATACAAACCTTCTGGTCAAATTCGGTGACCCTTTTAAGGGTGTTCGAATTGTGTTTTAAAACTAGGTTGATTCAGAAGGCATTGGTTCTTGGTTTACTTGTTGTCAAGGTGTGACAACATTAGATTCGACTAGGGTTTTAATATTGGTGAAATTCGATTGTGGTTTCCCTAATTCGGTTACAACCGAATTTGATAAAACCCTAAGTCTCCTTTTCTGATTTTCGGTTCAAGAAGCAAGGGTGGTTTTGGTGATTGATTTTCAGAAGGTTTAGCATACAATAGTTGTATTGGGTACACGTGGAGTTTGGACTAGCATCCGGGCGTGCTCGTTTAACGTGTTTGTGTGAGCACATTCGAAGTCCATGACTCCATATCAAGAATGATACCCAAGTCTACTAAAGTTTTGTTATTTATGTTAACGTTTTTGTTTTCTGATGGAACGGAGTGTGCACATATTTCGTGGTTTAATATGCACAAGAGTATTAGAAGGGAGAGGCTGATCCTGTTCTGTTTTTCGAGCACCATCCTCACAAACGGATGCTTGTTCTGAGTTACTTGCACATGCACTTATACTAAAAGCTAATAATAACATGTAAGCACGACAAATTATACTAATAGTTCTTTAATGCATGTAAGAAAGTTGAGTTTATTTACTATTTTGAGCTCCTCATTGACATTTAATAATGAGTTGACAATCCGTGCAGGTAATGGAAATGTAGAAGCTAATATTGAAGACAGCCACTATGCCAGATCAAATATCAGGTATTTTATGGTTTAAGTAAGTCCACTTGATAATATCATAACAAGCATATGAAATTAGGCGAATTTTCTTAGAAGTTAAACTATGTTATCGGTTGATATGATGCTGGTGCCATGTTTATAAGCAGTTGACATTGAAATCATTTTGACTTTGTGTGGGTCTATCCTAATTGTGGTGTTTTAAATTCTTTTTATCCCAAATGAATGAATCAATTTTTTGGATCAATTTTCAAGCAACAAGTATGTGCTACAAGGTCAAACGTTAAACAAAGCCGTGAGCACAAAATCCCATTCGGTGTAAGCCAGGGCCCGGGGCCAACGCCTAGGCACACGAAGTATACCCCGCCGCCGTCCCATGTGTAGTATATCATCAGCCTCGTTGCTGTCCCTTCCCTATCAACCTAGCTCGGGGTACTTCATAATAAAATGGTCGCTCTACGACCTGACCACAATCATCAACATCAAAGTTATGGTCAGGTTTCTCGCTCTTTACTAAGAAACTGCTTGCATGTTGCAGGACACGAAAGGGTGGCAACCATGTCATGATATTTACTTATTTAGCTTTAATACATCGCTTTTTGTAAAGTAAAAGACTTGTCACCTAATAATATCACATGTTATGTGAGAAGCTACTCACCTACATGGTTGTGAGTTCAAGTTTTACCAAAGCGTGAAGCATGGATTAACAGGACCAGTTAATCTTCATTATAAAATTTATAACCAACTTTAAAAGGAATTAAATTCCACACTTATGTCATTTTATTATGACACACCCATTCGGCCATTCATACATCTGATACTTATATTGTTTCATTCGACTTTACATGTGACAATAAAAATGGTATGTCTGCAAATCATCACCTTAGTTTTAAACCGTAATACACTTTACTGGGCTGAACTTCTGGGCTTAGTAAAGGCAGATTGAAGTCCAGTATGCAAGGTGAGATGGTTGTGGTCCGGATTCGGATCCATAAAACTTTGTTCTATGAAATATGAATTTTGTTAAAGTGTGAACTGTGAAGTATTATCGATCGAGTCAATCACACTAAAATGCACCACATTACAACTATATTCGACTTGTTTAACATACTAACTATATTTTCTAGGACATAGGTTTTTCCTTCAATTTAGGCTAGGTCCCTTTATCAGTAAGTTGAAATCTTTGTCTAATGAATGACAGTTTGTTTACGCTAGTTAGCACTTAACATCATGCATGTCTAATCAGAGGGGGCCTAGGGGGTTTTGGGGTTCACAGGAACCCGATGAATGTTTTCCGTCTAGTGAATTTTTTGTTAAAAAATCCGATTTCTACGAAATAAACCCGGTCCCTAAATTTTGTGTTGCTAAAATACATGTATGTCAAAACGCCTTCTTAATTATTTTACTAGTTTTAATAAAATCATACTTTTATTAAAAAAATTATACTCGTAAAAAAATTGTGAACTTGGTGACTCTAAAGTCATGTACCACCCATAGTGTCTAATAACAATATTAGGTAATAGAGCTGACTCCTGCCCTAAATCTTAACTATGTGTTAATACCCGTGTCTAGCACGGGTTTACGCGTAAAAAAGAATCCATTTTTTTTACATAAAAGTGGATATATAGTTGTATGTGTCAGAGTTTTTCTGGCACGTGTTGAAGTCGAGCTATATATGTACAACATTTGTTGAAAAATTACTTTCGGGCACCTAATATGTACACGTAATTACCTGGTGGTTTGACATTTTGATTTGAACTTAAAAAGTGGATATATATTTGGTTATGTTTTATGGGTAATGAGTGAAAGTGACCCATCATATATATAGTACCATAGTGTCCTAAATCTAGACGATGCATGAGGTAACACACCCGCCAAAAAAATGAATTTTTAAAGTTTAAACAATACATCTTATCTTTTTTTTTGTTGAAATAGCTTTCCTTGTTTGTTGGAGAAGTTTGTTTTTATACTCTATCAAACAATATCAAGTCAAATCCACGCCATTTTCACTTGCAACTTAACATATGAGATATGGCTTCAATCAACTTCTTTAATTAAAGCTCACACAAATTGGTATTCCTGATGTTTAAAAAAATGTATATTCGTATTGTTACAAACAACTCACACAAATTGATACTGTAGTTTTTATATATAACTGTGTTTCATGTTTCGCACAATCTTATTACACACTTATTGGTAGTTTTAATATAATTGGGTTTTATGTTCTAGCTAAAAGGCTTAGTCCTAAGTAAGGCTTACATTAGGTATTGAATCAAGCTTTAAACGTAAATGATGGTGGTCTTAACCATGCTTGTATAGTATAGCAAAACAATATAGGGAACAACATAAGATCTTTGAAAATAGGCTTGTTATGGACCTGTTTACGTTCCAAACATTAAATTACAAAACTGTCAATAAATGTAATGGTTTTTGGGTATCCTTCGAACATAGGTGTGAAAGTTGTGTTTTTATCCCATGTGCTTTATTGTGTAACCAAACTTCCTGGATTGCAGTAAGTAGCAACAAAATAGGTCTTTTTTTATTTTCAATGGCTGAGATTCAATTTTGACACCATCTTTTTATTTTGAATGGCTGAGAATGAATGCCATGTAATAATTTTTTCTTAGTGCTACGTCGGCATAGAAAGGGAAATTATATAACTAAGTTAAGTCTCCAAGTATAGTGATGTAAGTTTAAAACAGTTTAAAGCAAGAACACGTAAAGCATTTCAAAAACAAGATTTTTCAACGTTTAAAATTCTTATTAGAAGTTAATAAAAGAATTTTACAAAGATTGTACGTGGAATTGAATACCAATCTTAGTTGAATGACAAATGAGATGATCTCCTCTCCAACTCAAACACAAAACTAAGTTATGATTTAAGTATGAACATATACTTACTCGTTGAATGTTTTGCGGCCAAGTTCAATTCGAGGAGTAAATGATCTTGAATGTGTTTCACATTAGTTGCAAAAAATAACATTTACTCCACTATAAGCATTCTCTTTTATAGCAGAAAATTATAGTTTCCAAAGGCATCTACTATACACATGTTGAGCATTTAATGGATTCGTGAAAAGTGCATTAAATGCTTATACTTTAAGTAAATGATAAACTCTTCTTTAGGAAATAATGGGTGATTGATATGATTCATGAACTTTAATTGATTGTATGAGCTAATGAATATATTTGCTTAACTAACTGTGGATGAATAGATTAGCTGAGTTCTAAATCTCGGTTACTCTAAGGAGCCGTTTGGTATATAGGTTTAGATTCTAGTTTAGGATGTAAACCCAAAAAATGTTGTGTGTTAGCTACTTTGACTTTTACTATTTGCGATGAAAGTGAAATAATTTGACTATTGCAAATCCAAGGGGGGGGTAGTGGGTTTTCTTGGGGTTATGAAATTTAAGTGGGTCCATGTAATAATCATTTTTATTTCTCTCTTAATTTTTATATTAAAATATACAATAATATTAAATTTAATTGTAAAATATTATTTAATTTATATTTTAATATATAATATACATTTAAATATTATTTTTTCTCTCTTACATGAATTCTAAATCTTAAACCCAAATTCAAATTCAAATCCTAATCACAAACTCATCTACGAACCAAACGGACCCTAAATAATATAAAAAAACCTCTAAACTATTAGAATCCTAATTAATTACTTGACAACTCTCTATTATGGTGTATAACCAGCAATTGTTTTTCTCAGAATCTGATTTTGAACATGTAAATAGAAGCAGGAGTGGGGTTTATCTCTTAAGGCAAAGGTTTGAGGCTTACATACTGTCCAATTGGATGTCACTGTGGGCTTGAATCACTAACTACTAACTTGTCGTTCAAAAAAAAACTTGTGTTGAACACAAGTTATAATTTGACAAATGTGACGGTGTAAGTTTTTTTTTTGAACGACGACGATGTAAGTAAATATAGATATTACTACTTCGCTTTTTTACTTAAAAAATTATCTGTAGCTGGTAATAACTAGCATAAGAGAATTATGAATTAAAGTTATGCTACATCCACAAAATAACAATAAAGAAATATTCAAAAAAGGTGGCATGTTTTGATTGAAGGTTTTTCAAATAATTTATCTTTTTTCTATTTAACTAACTCAATCAAAACATGACACCTCCTTTTTGTAATTGTTTTATGGATGTAGCATAACTTTTTAAATTATAATACTTTAACATTTATTTTGGGAGGTGCGTTTTTTTCACCAACCCCGAGAAATAAATTACAGAAATAGTCCTTCAGGTTATCGACCTGTAGCAAAGTTACTCCCTAACGACACGGTACGGAGTAATCCTTGGGTTATCGTTTCGTTGCAAAGTTAATCCTTAACGTAACCTTTAGGTTGTCGTTCCGTTGCAAAGTTAGTCATTAACGACACTGTACTTAAATAGTTCTTGGATTATCGTTTCGTTGCAAAGTTAGTCCTTAACGTAAAATCCCGCGCTCCGCAACAATGCACAGGTTAAAAACCTCGTTAATCATGGTATGTTATGGTTTAAATTTAACACTGCTCCCCATATAGTTTTTACTAAATTATTTATTAAATTAAATATTAAGATCCTTTAATGTTTAGCTCTTTCATGTTTTCTCATGTTAGTGATAATGTAAGATGAAACAAAATGGTAATTTTTTTATTTTAATTAATGATGCTCTCATTTTATTATTTTCATGTTATCGGTTGGTTAAACTTGATAAATATGAGAAGATAAACTTGAGAGAATCTTCATCATTAAAATTAAACACACTAAACATGTTAATCATTGTCTAACAAAAAACTAAACACGTTAATAGAGACTAAGGTTCAAAAACATGTTAATCATTGTCTAACAAAACACTAAACATGTTAACAGACATTAAGGCTATGTTTATCGCTAACGCTTGAGTAAGAATAAGAGCCTCACTCATGAGTGAGCCCCAATACGGGTATGTTTGTCACGCGTGAATCAAGTAAAGAAAGACTCATACTGATGAGCCAACCACTACTTGGTTTCTGTGCAAATATTATTTATATATTTAATTTGTGAGTGTGTATAGGGTATTTTTGGGTATATATGTATAAAGTGTGTATTTAATTGAAAGGTTTGACCGATGAGGGTGGTGTGACTGATAAGGGTGAATAGTGAGATGAGGTAAATGGAGAGAGGAAGCTGATGTGGCGCTAATGTGTCCGGTGAGAAAAGATTTTTTTCGATGATTGATAAGAGTAACCTAAGGTTCAAGTTGGAAATAACTTGGAAGAGTTTACAAACATATATTCACAAAATAATACGAAAAGAGTTTGACCAATAATGTTGTGTGATGTTTCCTTTTGAAAAATGATTCTTGTGCCTATAATCATGCCTACAAATAAATCTAATGATTTGATTGGTTGATTTTGAAAAATGATTGGTGAAAATTTGGAGAGAGAAAATGCATAATACAAATGTACAAGTGATTAATGCATTAAGCATGTATTTAAGCATATGTTGTAGGTTCAAATATCATTACTCTTTTCTTTTTCATCATTCTCATCTATAATAGTTACATGATACATATATATGTGAATATTCTTTTTAGCATGATGCGAATATAACGTTTTTTTGGCTATATCATTTTATATTACAGTACATTTTTTTACACATGATAATATTATATGTTTTTTTTCATTATATTTTTGCGTTTAAACTGTCAAATTTAACATTTGTTATGATATTGTGAGTAAGAATAAATATGATTTTGTGAGTAAGAATAAAAGTAAGTTTGAGTAATTGATGTATACTAAAAAAACAAGATAACACAATCGACCCTGTTGATTCACACGAATACCAGGATTGATTCTTCCAACAATCGTTGATTCACACGAATACCGATTATTAGGATGATTCTTAGCAAAAACTGCCAAAAATAGACTTTTCGTATTTCTTGGAACTGAATAGCCAGAAACATAGTACAATAGTTAAATAGCAAAACAAAACTAAAACGGGCCCTAAAAGACAAACGGGCAGAAAGTTATGCTAAAAACAAAAGTCTAAAAAACACGAAAACGTAAATAACTCCTAAAATACAATGTTTCGGGGCTCGAAATTTCCATAACCAGAGTTACCACGGCGTTCTCCTCGTTCCAAGCTTCGAAACGGCTAGTCCTGGGCCTGAAACGAACACAATGAGCCCAAGTTATGCCATTTTAAAAAAAGCCCTTTTGTTCATACGATCTTAGACTTCTAAGAACAATTGGGCCTGTTCTTCAACACTTGGGCCTACAAACTAAAAACTAAATTCAAGTCTAAAAAGGTGAAAGGGTGAAAATGTTAAATGAGGTGGAAGTAATTTATTGGGACAGGGTCCACTTACCTAACCCACCACTCTGAGGTAGCACTATATATTTGGTGCCTCGACCTCTCACGTTAAAATATGTCAACTCCAAATGATTTGATTAGTTTAGCAAAATGAAAAAAATTGGAATTGTCATCATATTATGATAGTTTTTTAATTTCGAATCTCATTGTCTGTATGTTCAGTAGTTAGTATGATATTATGTTCCAACATGGATGTAAATTGTAACGAGTAGGGTTTTTTCTTAAGTTATTTGAAAAGGTTGTAGTTCTTTTCATTTAAATGTACATGATTTAGTCGGGTTATTACGGGAATCATTTCCGATTATTTATTAATGGCCCGTTTTGTTTGACACATTTGCATTTAATGAATCCTTTCAAACCTAAACACACTCGTTTGGTACAACTTGGAATTAAAAAATTGTGGGTCACATTGCTAAAATATGATTCCAAGCAAAGGAGACTCTTTTTGACAAATCCAAAACCATGTTGGGCCCCACATTAATTTACCCTCTCACAATACACTCTTTCTAACTAATAAAAAAATATAACATTATTATCTTTTTCTCAATATTTATATTAACTAACATTTAAAATATATTTTTTTAATTAAATATTATTATTTTCTCTCTCATATATCAAATTCAAATCATAAACCAAATTTAAATCCAAATCCGAATCCTAATCCTAAACCCCTCTAGATACCAAACGGGCCCTAAATGTCGTTAGGGTATCTGTATAGGATTCTGGCATAGTATGAGTATCCATTTAGGGGGTATGGATATAAGTTGTGGATAACTTTTCTTTAAAATTAAAAAACCTAAAAATGAATAATTTTGTTGATAAAAATGTTTTTACTTATAAAAGACAATGTAATCAATTAAATATTTAGCTACAATCTAAAACACTAACTTTCACTCACAATTACTTCACACCCATATATAAATAAAAAGATTGCACACACAACGTAACGCTGATATAAACTGTCGCTGCTATGCGCGGGTGATCGTCTAGCCCAGTTAGATTTGAACTTTAGATGTCTTGTTAAAAGATTAGTTATTGAGTATACTGCATAATACCGAGTACATATTTTGTGGTTTGCAGATTTTCACACTAAACAATTTTGCAAGAAACTTTGGCAATTTACATCGATTCTGATATTTGATGGTTGGATGTGTAACCACAACCATACGTCGATTCTTATCTCCACCACCACCATTTTCCACCGCCCACCAACACCATTTTCCACCGTCATCCACCACCATCTGTCGCCTGCACCTCCGCCAACTAACTTGGTGGCCAGATTGGAGGTGCTTGGGAGTACTTTTATTAAAAAAAGTGTTTGACTTCTGGTAGATAAACAAAAAAAATACATTGTTAGTTCTTAGGAGTGTCAAGTGTTTGACTTTTGCTAACAAAAGAACTATGATTCCTAAAAGTTTCTGACATGAATGTTTTGTGTGAAAAGACATATGTATTTTACAGTATTATCTTAGTTATTAGGTTGCGCACTATAAGGACCACCAGCGACCTATATTTTTCCCTGTCACATCAGCTTTCTATCTTCGGCGACCTACATGCGACTTTTTACCACTATAAGGTGACCTTCATTTTTTTCAAATTTTTAAAGACAAAATTAAATTTTATTAAAAATAAAAACATTACATAATACTAATAAAAAACATTACATAACAACAAAATTAAAATCGTAATAAAAAACAATACATAGATAAAAATGTAAACGAATGAAACGATACGAGAACACAAGCTTAAATTGCTCGGTAATGCATTAACCACTGCCACTTCCAGGAACCGTATCTTTACGGAAAACCTTAACCACATTTCTCATTGTAATGTTAAGGTAATGCATTGATGGTTTAGGAGAAAAAACTGAAACATTAGCAAGTATCAAAGCAGCTCCTACTGTAATATCATTTCTATAACCACCCTTATTAACGACTTTGTGATGTATTGTTCCAGGTATTGTACCTGAGAGATCTTTCATAGTCACTGTGAGATCGCCAATCACATTCAGAGAACAAGACTTGACTATTGCAACAACTTGGTCAAGTTTCCCATTGTTTAGAAAGTTCTTGATGTCTCCTAAACACCCACTCACAATGCCACCATTAGCATTCACATAGTCAGCGGTGCTAACCCACGACCCACTCTTAAAATCCTCATCCTCACCCACATCCTCAACAACTTTCTTCATATATTCTTGTGTCGACATTACAGCCTCATCCCAACCAAGAAGAATATCCCTTTGTTTAAGCAGCTTGGCTGCTTGAACAATACCCGCAGGACTGGTATTATCCTAACTGGCTTTTGGGTTGAGGGGGATGTTTCAACACGTGTGCTGCTAGAGGGACGTATAACGGGTGTTAATCGGGGATCTGAATCATCTATATCAAGACTGAGTTCCCATTGATCATCTTGGATATTGAGATCGAAATCCATTTGAGAGAGTTGGATAAGAAATTGTGTGAGAAAATAAATTATGGTAAAGGGGTATTTATAAGAGAAAATTAGCCATTGAAATTTAAAACATTACATTTAAAACAACAAAATTAAAATAGTTCCTAGATTATTAATCTGACTCATATTCTAAATCATATTTCACCTCCAAATTCCAACATAAATAACTCATCATCAGCTTGTTTTTGCCTAATTCTCTCATCCCATTCTTTTTAAGCCCTTGCTTCTTCTTCTAATGTTTCTCTTAATGCTTCTTCATCTATATGTAGCTCTTTCTCAGTAAGATATCCATCACCTATCTCATGGGTTTGTGATGACAAACCACTCATATGGGTTTGTGAGCGGTAGTTGTATTTTTCCCGTAGCCAAACTAATTTAGCATTCATTTGTTTTTTTATTTTTGCCGCCTTTCCATACATAGAAAGATTCATCTCGTAATCTTTATCAGATTCTTCTTTTAAGAAACTGTCAATCAAAGCACGGGTCTCTTGTGGAATGTCGTTACATTTCTCGTATGCTTTTCTAAAATCGTCTTTAGCTGTGCATGCATTGTCAAATTGCAAGGCTAAATCTATAATCGCTTTCTGACGAACGATATCTTCGTCAATTAGTTTTTGAACCAAAGCTTGGATTTCATCGTCGGTATGTGAAACCGAACAAACTATTTAAAAAAGTTGATGAAAGTGTATATAAAAATTGTGTATAAAATGATGAAATGAGTGGGTATTTATAGTGTTAAATTATTTAAATTTTAAAAATTAAAAAGTTTTTTTTAATATTAAATCATAAAGTGGAGTAGTGGACCGTTGCTTTTTTCCTTTACTCGACCAAGGTCGTCAGACCGACCAACGAAGGCCACGACCGACTGAGCCACTATGGTGGCGACCGACACCGACCTCGGTCGACCGAGTCGGTCGACCCAACCATAGCGCCCAGCCTTATATGGTGCTCACCACCTCAACCACTAAGCCACTCAACATCGGAGTTGCGTATATATATCTACTATGCTCTTGGTTTTAGTGGTTTGTCATGCCTAGCTTACTAATTATACTAAAGAAGGTTTATGCATATTTGTGAATCTCTCAAGTTAAAAAATATACCATTCTCTGAATTTAAGAGATCCAAAATAGAATAATGTCAAAAGAGCATCATTTTTTTAGTATTCAACAAGATCCTATATTTGTTTTTCTTTATAAGCATCACCATTTAGTACTCTTTTCTCATATCTTGCATCCAATGGAAGCTCTCATCACTACATTTTCATCACCTGCCATTTCAATTTCCCATAAACATTCTTATTCTTCTTTTTCACCTTTAACAACATCCACATTTTTGTTAACAAAATCACGAAAAAATACTAGTCATAGGGTCCAAAATAGTAAGTATGGCAACTTTCTTGACTTGGTCCCAGAAAACAAATCTGAACCTATCAAATTTGACTTAAACCGGCTAGACACGTCAAAAAAAGCCCGGCTAGACCTGATCGTGATCGGTGCAGGTCCAGCCGGGCTTTGTCTAGCGGAACGAGTTTCAAAATATGGGGTCAGAGTATGTTGTGTAGACCCTGACCCACTATCTATGTGGCCAAATAATTATGGCTCTTGGGTTGATGAGTTGTCAAGTTTAGGCCTTGATGATTGTTTTGATAAAACATGGCCTATGGCTTCTGTTCATATTGATGAGCATAAGACTAAGTATCTTGATCGGCCTTATGGACGAATTAACAGGAAGACGTTGAAGACGAAGTTGCTTGAAGGGTGTGTTTCCAATGGTGTTAAGTTCCATAAGGCGAAAGTATGGAAAGTTGATCATAAAGAATTTGAGTCTTCTGTTGTATGTGATGATGGGACCGAATTAAAAGCTAGTTTGATTGTGGATGCAAGTGGTTTTTCAAGCTCTTTTGTTGAGTATGATAAGCCTAGAAACCATGGTTACCAAATTGCTCATGGGATTCTAGCAGAAGTTGATGAACATCCATTTGATCTTGACAAGATGCTACTAATGGATTGGAGAGATTCCCATCTCGGAAATGAGCCTAATTTACGCGTTAGTAATGCAGGACTTCCCACTTTTCTATACGCTATGCCTTTTGATTCAAATTTGGTCTTTTTGGAAGAGACTTCTTTGGTTAGCCGTCCGGTTTTATCTTACAAAGAGATCAAGTTAAGAATGGCAGCAAGGTTAAGGCATATGGGTATCAAAGTAAAGAGAGTGATTGAAAGCGAGAAATGTTTGATTCCCATGGGTGGGCCACTTCCAACAATTCCTCAACCCGTGATGGGGATTGGTGGAACTGCTGGACTAGCCCACCCATCGACAGGGTACATGGTGGCTAGGACACTAGCCTTGGCGCCAATCCTCGCTGAGTCCATTGTCGAGTGTCTTGGTTCGACCAGGATGATTAGAGGTCAGCCACTTTATCACAGAGTGTGGAACGGGTTGTGGCCTTTAGAAAGAAGATTAACAAGGGAATACTACACATTCGGGATGGAGACACTTTTAAAACTTGATTTGAATGGAACAAGAAGCTTTTTTGATGCTTTCTTTGATTTGAATCCCGAATATTGGCATGGGTTCTTGTCATCAAGATTGTCACTCATGGAACTTGCGATGCTAAGCTTGTCACTTTTTGGGCATTCATCAAATTCATCAAGAATTGATATTGTTACAAAGTGTCCTGCTCCTTTAGCCAAGATGATGGGTAATTTAGTAGTTGAATCGATTTGATTATGGATGAATATCTATAAAACGATTATGCAGAGGAGTATTGATTCAAGTTGGATTTTTTATTTTTAATTAGTACGTTGTTCTGGATTCGTCCGGTAAAAGTTTGATACAGCATAGGCTCGTATGTCTAATGCTTTGTAGGACGATGATTTGTCGAATACTTAAACTATCATGAAAAGATAAAGAATCTTCTGATCTCAACACAGGAGGATATGGTTATATCTGAGATTCTATATTTCAATGTGAGAATCTTTAAAGATAAATAGATGTAATTTTTAGTGAAATTGCAGTAAGGAATAAAAAGCCGGCGATACAGATTAAAACTGGCAGTTTTAACTTATATGTATGAAGCAGACGGTAAAAAACTAAAAAATAGATGAAACTGTACCCGCTCAATGGGTTAACGGGTCAAAAACATGATTCCAACGCTTTTAAAGGTGTAGATCAGCTTATATACAAGAAGTTGTTTTAGTATTCAATTAAGACTTCCGTTTGATCATATTTGATATATTGTGTCAATAGGTTGTCCCAACCCCATATGACATATGATTACCTATTTTGACCCGGACATATTTGTACCCATTACCCGACCTGTTAAATTTGCTTGTCTTGGGATATCTAACCAGTGGTGAAGTTTTAGAGAGGAACATTATGGAGGTATATATGTTGCAAAATTTGATTCTTGCGATTTTAAGTCATAATAATTATATATGAGATACAGGAAAAATAGATTCACCGAAATTTCCTTTGTTTTTACGGTCTTTTTACATCTTATTATCAAACTTTAAGTCGTAAACATCTCAGTAACCACTTTATAAACTCACAAGTCACAACCAGACTCGTTTGAAAACTTGCTCATGATGCTGAAGTGGAGCAAGTTGGCAACAACTCCCTTCATATTCTTTAACCAATCCATCATCTCTACATGTGCATATATATACCAAACCCCCTTAGCAAATTTCTTAAAAGTCTCTCACTTATCTTTAAGCACAACTGCTTCTATGGATTCGAGTAATTCAACCAAAGAACATGGTGATATCCCAATCCCCGTAACCGAGTCTAAGTCATCTAAGTCAAAAAAGGCTGCCCCTTCTACTGTCGTGCAGAAAGCCACCAAGAAAGTCGCTAAACTGGCAATTGCATCAAGGTGGAAAAGATGTCTTGGCATATTTGACTTCATCATAAGGATCTGTGCCATTGCTGCAGCTCTAGCAGCTGCTACCGCTATGGGCACGACCAGCCAACAACTTCCTTTTTTCACTCAATTTTTCCAGTTTAAAGCTGACTATAGCGACCTCCCTGCTTTCACGTAATATTATGGTTAACTTAGTCATTACATGTGTCATTGATTCTTTCCCATAACGATATTGTGTTATTCTTTTCATGTAGGTTTTTCGTGATTGCAAATGCTACGGCTGGTGCTTACTTAGTCCTCTCGTTGCCATTCTCTATAGTGTGCATCGTTCGTCCACATATCATGAAAGCTAGGCTGATGCTCCTTATTTTCGACACTGTACGTTATACTATAGTTTTTTATACATAACACTTGTCAAAAAATATTTGATTTTATTCTATACTTAAACCTTCTAAAGCGTTTATTACTGTCAATAAAACGAGTTTTGGTTGAAACCGTCAATTTTTACCCAAAAGACTCACTCATAAGTAAATTGGTCGAAAACAATCAATTTTTTCTGCTAACCAACTAGTAAACGGTTTCTTCTTTTGGTTCAAATTTGCATACTCAGATTGCAGTGCCTTTGGTCACTTCTGCTGCATCCTCAGCTGCATCAATAGTCTACTTGGCACACAACGGCAACTCAGATGCAAACTGGGGAGCGATTTGCAGACAGTTCAATGACTTTTGCCAACGTGTTAGCGGGGCAGTGGTAGCTTCCTTCATCACAGCATTGCTTTTCATAGTTTTGGTTATTATATCCGCGGTGGCTCTAAGGAGGAAGTGAGCTGATGGGAGACTGTTTATGTGTGTCCAATTATATACTGAAATGGTGTTGGTTATGTAATTTGATGTGTGCTATCATGTAAAGGAATTGCAACAAAAAATGAAAGGTTTTTTTGAAATAATCAGTGTATCAATGAATCATTTTTTTGTTGCTAGATAAAAAGTTATAGTAATTGCATAAAAGTTGAAAGTAAATTTTGTTCATAGAAGGTAGCTAGTATGTTACACCACCAAGATAATTATAATTTACACAAAGTACCGATAATGAAAACATTGATTTACATGACTAATTGATATGCCTAATAGTATGCTTATTAGTATGCCTAATGACCATCACAAATAGGCATGTACAAATGACCATCACATCGAGCTACAAGTCACTTTTTTTTAACTATGGTTTCCGACACATTACCCGACTAATCTGTAGAAGGGTAAAATCTCATATATATTGGTACATGGATTATTCTAGAAGTGGGTTTGAGCCCAAGATAATAATCTACACTACCAATACGGGCTAACACTCCCCCGCAGTTAGAGCGGGATGACACCGGACGCTCAAACTGAACCGAAACTCCTCAAATAAAGCTGAAGGCAAGCCTTTGGAGAAAATATCCGCAAACTGATAACGAGAAGGAACATGAAGAACCCGAACCTGACCAGCAGCAACCAAATCACGAACAAAATGTATATCAATCTCAATGTGTTTCGTATGCTGATGTTGA
>BQNB010108271.1:2159-18193 GCA_026074375.1 Tanacetum coccineum
GATAAATGATAGAGTTAATTATGAGTTAGATGCTAAACAAAGATTAGTTGGAAATCTTAAGAGCTCATAAGTGTAGTTTGTGACATTTTCTCTCATAAGCTTCTAACCGGTCTAATAATACGTGCTCTTTTCGAAAATTAAGCTTAAATCAACAATTTTTGAAATATAGTCGATAACAATAATTTATTTAGTATTCGTTCAAATTTATACTTAAGTTTTCTAAAAAGAAATTTTCTCTATATCGTAATATAATATAAAAGAATTAAGGTAGTAATAATAATAAAAACTGCGGGCTGATAAAAGTTTACTGCCTCTTACCGGCTCATAACCGATGTGACAGTCTTCAAAAGAAGGCCCATAGTAAGAATAATAATCCGAGACTGATAAAAGTTTGCTGCATCTTTTCGGCTCACAACCGATGTTGCAGCCTTCAAAAAGGTCGAGGATTTCCTTCGTTTAAGGGATGTATAATTATATTAAGTGTAATATATGTGATTTAATAAATATAGGGAAATCTCTTTTTCTTAAATTTAAATATTCTTTTGAACTAAGACTATTTCATTTTAGCTTGTGATTTTTCTAAATGAATTGTTTATTTAACGGGAAGCCTAAGAGTTTTTGAAACCGAAGGTCCGTGAGTTTTGATACTATTCTCTGTGGGGTGTCAAAAGCCTGGTCACCTAAGCCGTTCTCGGCTGGGATGTGCAGAGAAGAAAGTCGCTACATAGAATGATCTCGCCTTCAAAATCATAAATCTTGGGTGGAACGTGAAGCAAAGAAATATTGCAATTTTCTTAAAAAAGGTTGATCCATGGTTGAAATTCGAAATAAGCACACTCACATAATATATAATAATTGTCAGGAGTGAAAAGTTTACAAGTTACAAATATGAGTAGTGTTAGCATCTTAACTTATATTTAATGGTAATTTCGTTTTTAAGCTTGGTTTGGGACAAGTGAAAAATTGGGGACGATGATTTTATCCTTTTTAGGCATTTTAGGATTGAAATACTTCTTGTTCTAAGACCCTAAAGGTTATGAAAATAACGAAAGTCCAAACATTTTAGTTAGAAAAAGAAAAAGGAAAAATATAAAAAAATATGTGTAGTAGTTAGTGTAGATTTATAAAAATGGTCAAAATGGGGCTTTTCAAAGCTAATGATTCTTTAATCCCCCTTGATGAACACTTAGCTACTTTTCGAGGTAATTAGTCGAAGGAGATTGAGATTCTTGGTTTTCTAAAGTGTTTACTTATAGCATTGCGTGAGGACACAACAATATCTTAGTATGGGGGATTTTTGTATGAGCTTAATTACACATATCTTTTACCTATAAAAACGAGCCTAAATGACCAAAAACAGACATAAAATACCAAATATATGTGTGTTTTGCTATTTATGTTATGCAGGTAACGGATATTCAATAAAGGACAAAAACAAAGCTAAAACTGACAAAACAGAGCACGGGAATGGAAAGAGCGTGAAAAGTCAAAGTCAAAAAGTCAAAGTCAAAATCGAAGCCAAAGACGTGTGCATCTTAAATGGACCAACCCGTACCCGAGTTAATGGGCCGAGTCAGCCCATTAAGCTTATTTATTAATCTAAGCCCAAAGTATAAGCTGGAATCTATTTATTTTAAATCTAGCCCAAAACCAAAATAAGCCAAACAACAGTTAACAACCATTAGCCATAACCCTTTAAACTGTTTACACAGTTAGTCCTTAAGGACTAACATTTCTAGCCCTTAGGGACTAACAATGTTAGCCCCTACAATGCTTAACCCTTTGCACCCTTAGTCCTTTTTCCCTAACACTCGTTACAAATTAAAGGAAAAGTACCCTAAAACCATTTCCGGCCAAACCTTCCCACACTATTCATTGTCCCTGTCATCCCTGCAACCAAAGGACAAACCCTCTTAACCTTTTCTTCACATCATGACAAACCCAAATTGACCTATTATTCAAGGTAAAGACAACCACATTGACAATCCTAAGACGATTGATTGGACAGGACAAATTCAAGGGCTATGATTAATTTAAAGAAACACAAATGGATTAAAGGGCTCAGATTAAGGCTTGGAGAGCACTCGCACAAGAAACACACCTCCAAGGGCTTAAGCTTCTCAAGACAGCTATAAGTAGTGTGTGTTTTCACACATTAGGAGTTTTTTTAAGTAGTAATTTAGTTTTTAATAGCTTTTTATTTGTAACTTTCAGCTTATATTAAGTTTGTTTTAGCTTATTTGTATTTCCTTAAAAGTCTTGTATTGAGATTTTAAGTTCAATGAAATTTATGTTTTTAAGTTAAATTCTGTTTTTAAGTTAATGCAATTTATGTTTTAAAAATGTTTGTTAAGCTCACATTAGCTCTTTTTATCTTTTACTTAAGCAATATAAGATTTTCCAAAGCTTATAGTGTTTTAAGTCATTTTCATAAAAAGTCACTCAAAAGCTATTGTGGAAGATAAGCCAAAAAGGGAAAGGCTTATAGGGTTTTACTTGCTTGTTTTTAAACAAGTTAGAGCTTGCTGATAAGCTCTTAAGAGCATTATTGCCCTTGTTTTGAGCAAAGGGCCTTGTAAGTTAACTTTTTTTCACTTTTTAGCTTATTTACTGTTTGCTTATTAAACTGCTTATTTAGTGCTTATTTTTGCTTATTTACTGCTTATTATTGATGTCTAATGCTTATTCATGCTTGCTTAATGTTTAAATCTTCTTTGTTTATGTTTTAGCACAAATTTGTCATTTTTTTGCATAAATCTGTCTAATATTTTAGCTTATTGATAAGTGCTTATTTAAGTTTGTTATTTGCTCATTTATGCTTATTACATCTAGTTAATCATTTGTTTTTTTAGGATTTTCAAGGGGTGTTTGGCACAAGCAGTTTTAACTTAGTTAAAACTGCTTGTGTTGCTTTTAGTTATTAAGTCAACTTTGTTTAAGCTCTAATTAGGCCTTAGGTTTAGTTTTCTCAAATTCAGATTAAGTTTCATTTAGTTTTGAAGTTAGTTTACTCATTGTTCAAATCTGTTAGTTCATTAGGTTTTCTAGAATGCTTATTTGATAAGTTTTCCAAAAATCTATTAAAGTTGTAGTTTGTATGCTCAATTCAGTTTCATGAGCATCAAGGAGCATTTGTTTTGATTTTGTTAACTTTGGAATAGCCTTGAAAATAATCAGTCAAGTACTAGTGGTTTATGAGAAATCCTTAAAAGTCAATAATTGCTGATCATTAGGGGTTTAGTTCTAGATTAACTTGGCTTTATTTGGGTTGTTCTTAGCTTATTGTAAGCTGCTTTTAATCTGACTTAAGTTTTTAAAGTATCAAAAGTCATTTTAGAGTCTCAAATTCTACTTGCACTAGTCATTAGCATAAAAAGTAAAAAGTAAGAAGTCAAAAAAATGCAGTCTGATTTAGCTTAGATTTTTAGTTTATTTAGTTGTTTATTTTAGCTTAACTCCAGTTTCCAATTGATTATTGAGTCAAAGTCTTTAGCTTTTCTGAGTTTTTAGCTTTTGCTTTTGCTTATTCAGTCTTAAATTCAAGCTGCAAATCAGCTAGTTCATATAAAAAGCCAAAAACATTAGCTTAGTCTGTCTCTCTTATGTACCCTTTTTCTAGCTTAATCTAGGTGTCAAAGTTCTTATTTCCAGCTTATTTGTGTCCATTTAGTCTTAATCTAAATCTGTTTTTACTTGGTAGCTAATTTCTTTTGCTTATTTCCCCATAAAGTTAGCTTAAAAATAGTAGTCTAGTCCTAAGTTCTATTCTATTGTTCACTGTCTTTTAGCTTAATTAGTGTTTTTCAGCTTATAATGTCAGCTTATTTTTGGTCCCTTTTGCTTATTGAGTCTAAGTTTAAGTCTGTTTTTAGCTTATTTGATTGCCTAGTTGCTTAATTTTAGTCCGAAAAGCAATTAACGTTTTAGCTTAATAACATTATCTTAATTCCTAAATTTGTATTTGTTTATGCTTTTTCCTAGTTTACAAATAAGTTTTGTCAAAAGTCTTTTCATTAAAGTTGCTTATTTTAGTCTTAACTTTAGCTTTTCAAAAAGAAAATATAAAAAAAATGTTTTATGAAAAAAGGATGGCCACAGGTTTCGAACCTGTGACCTCCCCTTCACTCACCAACACTTTAACACACCACACTCCTACCAACTGCCCTGGGGTCTTTTTCATTCATGGATTGATACATTTAATATTTAACCCTGTTCTGCCAGTTAAGCCTTTCAGCTCTTTTTAGCTTATTTCCAGCTTATTCCAATAAGCTGTTGGACCCATTTTATTTTTTTAGATTCTGCATAGTTCAATGTACTTTTCGTGATTTTTTTAGTTTTTTATAAAATAGTTTAATATTTTAGATTAAAACTGTTTTTAATTCATATTAAATAAAATAAAAGTCAAAAAAATATAATTCTTTTTTCTAAAATTATTTTTAATCATTTAGGACCTTTAAAAATTAAATTTGCTTTTGTAGGGTTAAAATTTGATAATTTAGGTTTTAGAGTCGCGTCTTTAATTCCCTTGAACGTTTTTTTTGGGTTACGATTTTAATTGCTTCTCTTGTTACTTCGCATTTATTTGTTTTTGCATTTTTTAGTTAGGAATAGAATAAAATCAATAATCTTGAATTATTCAAAACACGCGATCACGAACTTAAACTCGATTTATCAATTCACGCCCCTTCGTTGAGGGGAAACGAGCCCGGGAAGGTTTTGGATTTATGCTTGGTTCTAAAAGTAAAATTTCTCCCTTCTATTAAAACCTTTTGGAATACGGTCCTTTTATACTATAATTTGGTATTTGGTATTTTAGTTATATATGTATATATATATTATATATACTAAAGATCTCATATCAGAACGGTACCCAGATATTTTTCAACAAAATTGAACAGAAGTGATAGATTGTTCGTCATGTGCTTTGTGCATCCCGATCTCAACAATGAATTGGATGTGTTTTTAACAATCTACATGAGAAATTAAGAGGACGATGGGAATCATGAAAATTGGATCCTACGTATTTGTGAGTTTCAAGGACATTAGTTATCTAGATGCATTATCTATGGCAAACTAACTCTCGTGTTTGCACATTGTCTTCTAACTTTTGGCACCATGTCATTTTGTCTTGAGGGAATCCATTTTTTCCGGGTGGTCACTTGTTGTTCTATCCACCATTTACTTGCCTTGCTTGTTTTCTCATACATACATCTTATAGTAACTCTTGGAATTCTGGACTCATATGGGATTCTGATGCAACTGTTTTTCGTACGTGGGTTGCAACAAAAATTGGTCATCGCTTGACTTTTGGGTTTTTCTTTATAGTACTAATAGGCTCTTCCTTAGGCTTCTTAGTTCTAGCATTAATGTATTCAAATATTTAGAAATACAGGCTTTCATGATTCAATTAAAACACATTTTGCCACTTGTAGCACAAACACATTAACATTCAAAGTTCTGGATTTTAAACTGTCATTACACGCAGTTACAGACTTTGATTGATTAGAAATACTAGAAATCCTATGGTGGTCTTCTACTTCAGTCTTTTTAAACTTCACTTGACTAGTGTTTGGCACGACCTTTTCTTTTATTTTATTGCTCTTAAGCTGTGGTCTACTAACAATAGTTTTGTGATTTACTCCTGTAGATGTAGACACGCGAGGATTAGCATTCCTAGAGGTCTGAGGCAACTGTGGTGCTTTAGTTTGTGTTGTCCTAGTGTCAATTTGATACATGCCTGGTTTAATCACATTTATGTTTCTTACAGCTTGACTTGCTATTTGAGGCAAATTCTGTACAGTGACTATTTTTGATAAACCTTCTGACACATTAGTTTTAGGAACCGACTTTGTCTTTGAAAAGTGTTTTCTCTTAAGAGGAATCTTGAAAATAAGGAGCAGCTGTGTTTACCTAAACTGTGGATTTGGAATCCCTGTTGAGGATTTGGTTTGTCGAACAACAGATGGTTTATCAAACTTAGTTTCCACAGATTGTCCTTTGCATTTTTCAATGAGTTTCTTTAACTCACATATGGCAATGTCCATATGGCAATGTCCTTGTCTTGCAATATGGCTTTCAAATCTTGTATTTATATAGTGTTCACGTTCTTTTTAAATTACGTTTGAGCTTTTTCTTTGCGAACTGTGTCATTTTTCAGTTGTTCTTCATTGTTATAAGCAATAAGTCTAATGAAATCGAATGTTTATTCTAATTTAGCAAAACTTCATAAAAGCTTAGTATAAACCTCTTTTACTAACAAATTCAGTTTGTTTCGAAAGCTTTTGTGCAAGACAATCACATTCTTTGACTTTATGAAGATATAGGCATTGCAATTCAGTATCGACATCAAAATTAGATAACGATGCAATATGACACTTAACATACATTAGTAACACATTCTTGCAAGAGCATATTATATATTGTTTGAAAATTTCCGCTTTATTAGATTCAAGTTCGTCAACTTTCTTTTTTAAGGGATTCAATGTAATTTAAAATTAAACATGCATTTCTTGCTTAGTTTGGAACAAATACGAATCTATCATTCTGTTGTCTTTAAGGGCAAGTGGCCTCTAAACATTATTTTTTAGGATTTCCATTTTTGAGGCATTTGGGGCACGAAAATGATCTTTTGAATGTTATACCCAGCTTGATACGAAAAGTTCTCTAGATGATTTTCCGTTATTCGTCATGACATATATGCTTGCCTTCTTTTTCTATGATTTAGAAAAAGGTAATGAAATCGATGTTTTTGAAAATATTTAGTTTTGTTTTCACAAAAGATTTTCTCCACATTTTCTTCCTTACTTCATTTGCATGTGCTAACTAAACAAGATATTCCTGTGTCGGGGGCTTAAAAATTTCATAAGGACTATTTAACTTTGTGTAGTCATAGGGTTTCACTAAGTCTGTATTCAATTCTTGATCGACTCTCTCTTTCATTGGACGGCAAGTGTCTCTTCCCTTTCGGGTGACGAATCTGTTTCGCAGGATCAGATTGGGTCATGGGGACTCTCATAAAATTGGTTATCTCAGAATGAGCTTTCCCTTTTTAAGGTACATTAAGGATTTGTAAAGGTCGGTCTTCCATTAAATGTTGGGCATTTGGGTGCTAACATATGAATGGTCTAGATTGATTGACTCCTGTAAATAATTTCATTCAAAAACTTTAATTGCTTTTCCATTGAAATTATTTTGTCAATATCCTTTTCTTCCTTAAGCTTCAAATCCGTTATTACCTTTGTTTTCTCTTTGACAAGACCTTCGTAATGTGACTTAGTTAAAAGACTCTGTTTGACTAACTCATCGTGTTTCTCTTTGACAACTGAAATTTCGTAGGCTTTAAGTTTTAAACCTTCTTTTATGTCAATGTCTTTTTGAGCTAATAGTCCTAGAGTTTCATTTAACTTATTTTCAAGTTTCTCATAGTTAACAGTACGGTCATTTAGGTTCTTGTACCTCTCAAACTCAGTCTGTTTATTTTGAAGTGCAACTAGGCAACTATCCCAAAAATTCTATTGAGATTCCCCCAGGGTTCTACTAGTTCTCCGCATGAATTATGATTTGCACTCATTTAATTCTTGAGTCAATGTGTGTTTGCTTTCTTTAATGGCGTATGAATCTTTTCATTTTCATCGACATCAATGTTTTAAATTTGCAATTAAATTAGCAAGCGTAACACGCTCATCATCACATTCTACAACATTTTGGTCATTTTGAATATCATTACAAACAATAACTCAGTGAATAGGTATGACATTACTATTATCCCTGTTGCATACACGCCTGTGTTAATAATGGATTCAAGTTGCTCAAAATGTTGTATTTCATTGGCAAACACATTATATTTAGCATCATATTGTACCTGTTCCAATGGCTCAGAATCAGTTCCTGAATCTCTGTAGGAACCTCCTAAATCTTTGCCATATAGCTGTAATGTGCTTCCAATTCTTGTTCATCAATCTCTTCATCCGTGTCTGCTAGCCAATCAGATTGCTCTGCTTGTAGTTGAACACCCTTCTCAGCTTGTTTGCATATCAACATCTTTTCCTTGTGATACGTGAAGTCTTTAACCCTTTTTGGTTTTCTGCATTCCTTAGCAAAATGACCAAATTCCTTATAGTTAAAACTCTGTATCCCAGACTGCTACACTACTTGACCACCTACAGTCTCCCTAGCCCCAGTAACAGTCATTGTCCTCTGATTCCTAAACTGTCTAGTTTGATTGTCATTCTTGTATCTTGGAGTAGTATCCACATTCTTGTTTCTGGTGTTTGAAGAAGTTCTGAGGTTATTATTGGTAGGTTTGTAGATCTTCTTGAAATACTTTGCAATGAGTGCCAAATTCTTCTGCATTTCCTTATCCTTCTGAGCTTGTTCAGGATTCACTTGTCTTCATTCAAATGAAGTGACTCAGAATGGAGGTGTGATTGGTTTGGCTATATCTTTGCCTTTGTGTTGGTTAGTTGCATGAGATCTGGTTGGAAGTAAGGCTTTTGATGTTGGTGCATATGATTTGTAAGACTTTGGTGTTTGATAATAAGGATCTTGATATGATTGAGCAGTAGCAACAAGTGCTAATGGGTTAGCATTCTTGGCTATTCTTTCAGCACGGAGTTCATTAACTTCCTTTTGATATTTTTTCAGAATGTCAAAGAGCTTGTGATATGAAACTTCATCCAATTTGTGTTGTTTCTTGACAATTGTTACAAACCTTGACCATTCTAGTTAAAGTTGTTGAAGAAATTAAACATTGACTTGCATCATAGCAACTGTCAAATTGTTTCTTATCATTTCATTCATCAGCTTGTAAAACCTTGTGTAATATGACTCCATTGTTTCTCCATCATGAGAGGGTGAATTTTACACTAAATTCCCAAAATAGTTTTTCTTGACATCTTGAATGTTGTAGGGATATCCCTTGTTGTAAAAACCTTTCATTAGCTTACCCAAATTTCATGAGTAGTCTTCATGCATCAACGAGTTGCGTATATTTCATCTCCAAATTCCAAGTCAATTATCAAATGAATCGCTTCCTTTCTGATTCAGAATGAGCTTTGTTTTCAGGAGATCATATTCAGGACTGTCCTCAATTTGTTTACGCTTTCGGAACTGCTTAGAGAGTTATCATTGCAGGTACAACTGGAATTATTGACAAGTAGAATGACGTTTGTAAGGGACCTTCGAGCGGAATGCTTTCCTAAAGGCATCAACCATTTGGTCTTGTATCAATGTATCCGTATAGGAAAATGTGATCGCCATTTGGGCATATCGTCTTGTTGAAAGCATTAGTAGACGATCCTTAATACAGCTGCCTTGATGTTGTTATGCTTTACCTGTCGGTTGTGGGAAGTAGTTACAATTAGAGTTGTCATGATGAATGAGTGTTGAATTATGGAAGTGAAAAATGTTTGATGAAGGTTCTTAAGTAGATGTGTTGTGATTAAATTTTCGGTATTAAAACAAAAATATTTAAGGGTCACGGGATTTTACAAGGTCTTATGATTAAAACCGAAAAGAGAAAAAGAATTGTGTCTTTGTATGAGAATTTTACAAAGATCAATAGAAAAAACCGTAAAGGTAAAAGATTGAGGATTAAGGTTTTGTTTGAGTTTGAATTAAATGTCTTTTAATGTACTTGATTGAGATTGTGGTTCGTTGTTTGGTTAAGGGTTAATTAGTTGTTTTATTATAAAGTCCAACTTATGTTTTGTCCAAAAATTAAGTTCACCGATAAAAATTGTGTCTTTTACCGAAATTGGAATTACCGAAATTCCGGTTCAATAGAATTTGAAATTGGTGCTGTATAGTTGTAAGAAAACCCACCTAAATTCAGAATTCAAACCGCGGCAAAACCTTGTCCAAAACTGTTAGGAAGTATCATTTCATCACCAGAACACAAAAATAAGAAAAAAGATTTTAGAGAGAGAAAGAACTAGAGAGGATGTGAGTCAAAGAGAGAAAATAAGATGGTTTCATGCACTTAGAAAAGAAGAATGTGATAAAGAAAGCAAACCTCCATCTCCACACTTGGAGAGGGCTTTAAATAGTACACAGAGTGGACAAGCCTTGTGGGCTTTCTTTGGGTCGGGGCCTATTACCAAAATGGGCTTTAGCCGCCAACTAGAGGCTCAATTAGCTCTTAAATAAATTCTAGTAAAATTATGTTTTTCTTATACAAGGCTCGTGTGAATAATTAATGACCATCACTTTACTAAAAACATGGCTAACAATTCCCCCTAAGGGGTGGTCATTCAATTGTGGATTCTTCTTGTGACAGTCGTGAGTCTTGGAGCCTTGTGTTCTTGGGAATTCTTTTTAAAGTTCCTTTTGCTGCTTTGTGATCTTGAGATCTTGATTTTAACTTGATTTTTTTTGACAAAAATTACTGATATCATGGTGGTCTTTGGCCTTTGAATTTGTCTTGACTACTGAGATCTTTGAATCTTTATCCTTGAATCTTTATGACTATACAACCCTGCAAATCTTGTGTCTTCCACCCTCATGCTCAAGGTCCTTAAAAGCTTGCTAAACAATCTCCATCAACATTTTCTTTAACATGATTACTTGTACCACATCATGGTAGGAGTAGTACTTGATCCACTTGTAAGATATATCTTTGTTATTGTTTAGCAATCTTGTCGATAATGTTCTTTTTGAGGAAGTGCTTGTACATCAGAGATTGCGGAAGACTTTGATAGTTTGAGCTTTCATCATGTATTTAGCTTTGTCGATTAAAGCATTGAGGTCTTGTAATCTTGACTCGCTAGAATGGGTTTTAACGCCGTCACTTATACCTGAAAAATTGTTGTTAGTGTATAAACAGCAGATATAGACGAATATGGCTTTGTCTTCGTCTTGAGTTCGGTTACATTAACCTCCGGTTTTGTGAGGACAGTTTTACAGTATAAATATTGTACCTGTGATCAGGTAGGTTCAATTTAGAAGAACCTCCTTGACAAGGTTTTCCAGTTTAAAGTTATTGATCCTTGGATACATTGGTGGTCATTAGTTTGGAAGTCATGCATTAAATATTTGGTTGCATTACATTTTGGGAAACATTTGTTATGGACTAGAATCTTGTAATTCGTATTTTGAACTAGTGAAGCTTCGGGCTTTATGTAACAAACACTTTGCTCAATCCAATGTATCGGTTTTTAAACGACTTTTGGGTCGTTCTTATATATATCTTGTGTTATTTATCTATGAAGTACCACCCCCAACCCATAATCCGCTACAACCCAATTTGGGGGTGTTACAATCACTCTGATGTTTTGGCAATTATCACAATAATGCGTAGGACTCTTTGATGCCAAAGGTTGTATAATGATGTACGACATTTTGTATATTGGAATTTGTGTCCTAGTGAGATTTTTGATGGATCTTGTTGGCTCTAGACTCTATAAGTGCACATTTGTTATTTGGTAATCGGAGGCTGGAGCGGACTGCCACCTTTTCAATATCAACGATCTCGGAATAAGAAAGCCGATAGAAACGTGTTGATCTCCGTGAGAAATGAAACATAAATATTTTGAGATATTCTGAGTGGCTAGAGAGGGTTGTGCATTGCATCACTGGGTCCATGATGTTAGTCTTCAATATCAGAATCATCTTTGTGATTACCGATAGATTATGTATTGACCCGGTTTCTGCCTAGGGTTGTATGGAGGGCTTCTTTCTTTTCACCCTTTATCCTTACAGTTCTTTTTCATTCTTCAACCCCTTCAGTACTTACCGAGACTTCATGACTAGTACCTTATTGGGTTTGTTCCAGTACTAGCTCCATCTCAGTCGGCACTATTCTCTTTCCTCTTTTTCGATCTTACCTAGGACTTCTACTCTATTTAATGGAGTGTTCCTGGGTAGATCCCTCTGGTTCTGGCTGGATCATGGAATGAATATACCTAACCTTAACCGCCTTATAACTCCTTGAGAAACGACGGTTGGTCATCTTTGGGGTATTGCCATGAAGATCCATAAAAGTATTTGAAAAAAATCAATCAACGTGTCTGAGAAATCATTTAAGACACATTGAGAGTTTCCAGAACTACCAAAAAGCTCCCCCAACACATATGCACTATATTATGAAAGAGTTTTGCACATGCGAGGTTTGGGAACGCACTTATAGATTAAAGATCGTATCCATTGTTAATCTGTATTGATCACATTTTAATCACTATTCTCCCCCTCAAAAATTACATACGTGGTTACAATTTTTGACAATTAGTGAATTAAAAACAAGTTAATGTCCAGAATTCACATGAGTCTACCTAAGTCTTGGGAGAACAGGAGTGCGTGCAGACTGAACTAATTATTATACTCCTCATCATTTATAGAATAGAGTGAAAACTTAGAGAAGGAAGTTTGTTGAGCACACAATTTTGAAAGAATTTGAAATTTATCCTTTTGAAAATATCTTGAAAAATTGTGCCCAACAAGAAAATTACGTTATATGTATCGTATTAATTATCATTTTCTTAGTGCTTCTCTTGAGCATTCAAAACTTTGAATGTTTAGATGGCATTTGTTGAAACTAGAAGGGGGGTTGAATAGTTTTTACCGTTTTAAAATTAAAACTTAGATTGTCGACTTATGTGAATTCAAGAGATATACACAAGTGTATATGATAGCGATGCAATAAATAAATAAACTGACAACAAAATACAAGCAAGTAAAGATAAGAAAGATCAAACCGATGACACATTGATTTATAGTGGTTCGGCTATGAAGCACCACTTCGCTCTACTCCACTCCCCAAGTACCCAACTTGAGAGTTATCTTCACTATGTCAACAAGCTCCCTGTAGGTGGAGAAAACCGTACATGTCGCTTAAACTTTTTCCGGTACTAAGCTAAATACCGAGTTCTACTTAGAGATAGAACCAATCTAACATACTATGTATTTTGAGGCCTAAATACTAACCTATCATATACATATGATACACATAACACACAACATAATTTATACAAGATGAATGATTATCACAAACGTGATGACACAACTAAACTAAGAACACTTGAAGCTTGACGTCTTCTTGAGTGTTCTTAACTAAAAAGTGGAATGTGTTGATCACTTGTAATGGATTATGTAACAAGTATAATGATCAAAGAATATGCAAAAGATAAAATATGTATAAGAAAAATATTTGTCAAGAGTTATTTGAAATGAAGGAGTGAGGTTGGTATTTATAGGTAACCATTTGAATTTCAAATTCTGTCCCAGGGGAACAAGACGTGCGACTAACGGATCCACCATCTCCTGGATCCGTGCAGTGCATTTGGTGGATCCGTGGGAGGAGCTGGGACAAAAATTGCCATTTTGTGATTAACCCTAAATCTATACAAAATATTATTTTGTACTTATTAAAACTAGTTTAATAGATTCTTCTAGAAGAAAATATTTCTTAATATGAATAAGGAAAGATTTTCTAGATTTAGGAAGATTTAAAAAGATTATTTTCACTGATGGTTAATCTTATTTTGTCTTACATGATTAATATAACTAGCTTATAATTAATCATGTGTTAAGTTAAATCATTTGATTAGAAAAGATTTATGCAAATGATTATATTTTTCTTTGATCATTAACTATGTTTAATAATGTCATATTCATACTTTAAGTGATTAGTCTTCGTCAAGTAAACTTTCGACTAAAAAACTTGTTTACGTAAACTTTAACGTAGTATGACATTATATTTGTTATTATCAAAACATGAAGATCATTAAAGATAAATATCGTTTTTGCGCGAATATTTGTATTAACAATCTTCCCCTTTTTGATGATGACAAAATATAAACTCATGCTTATTTAAAAGTTACTAAATAAGTATTTAGTAGATGAGTTTACATATCTTCTCTCCCTTTTTGTCGAAGCAAAAAGTGTTGTAGAAGGAGGGGAGTCTTGCAAGTCTTGTTTTGACGAATGCTAAGTGACTTGATTATGAATGCAAAGTAAAAAAATAAATACTAATTGAATGTGCTCCCCCTTGATGGATGCTCCCCCTCGCTTGGGGCACCAAGGAATCGAGCTATGGATGCGTTGCTACAAAACAAAGTTAGTAGAAAAGCAAATATATATATGACAATCACAGATGCACAAATATATATAATGAACATCCATCATCAACATAACAAAGACATAATGCTTATCATTCTAAGGTATATTAAACACTAAAACTTGGCATTAAAGCATACTTGTGTGATAAACCAAAGAAAAAAAATAAAGAAAACAATTAAAAGTCCTAAATCTTAGGGTATATCATTTTCCCATATAATCCGAGGGGTGAGATTTTCACGCAGTTAATGTGGAAAGTAAGGTAGGTGTGGTGAAGGACCGAGGTGGTGTCGAATGTATGAGAAAATGTAGTTGACACTGTTTCGAAGCATACGAGTTTATGCCTTTGTTTGTGTACAACATTGACCAAAAACTGTTGTGAAGGTAGGCATCGTCATTTGGATGAACAAAATCCAAAATGTTAGGAGGATTAGGAAAATCTTGATTTCTAAGATTTGGTGGTGGATGGTGGATGTTTTCTAGTGGAGGTGCATTGTTTTGGAGGAGAGGTGTGTTGTTGGTGAGATGTGTGTGAAGAGAGATACTGAGAACTCAGATTTGTGGGGATGGATTGTTGTCGTAGTGCCGAGTGTGGTGCGATTTGGAGGATACCGGAGGTCGGTGTGAGAACACGTGGTGGTGGATATAGTAGATGGGCCCATGGCAATATCCATTGGTTTTAAGAAAATAGGGGTACATTTAATGACATTTGTGGTGTGGTGTTGAAGTTTCTGGAGTTCAAGTTTTATCACGGAATGACAAAACTAAGTTTTCAGAGGAGAGGTGAGACGTGATAGATGATGAGAAGCTCGCAGACTCATCGCGTGATTGATGTACGGTAGTGTATGTTCGATCTGTGTGTAGTGTGTGTGCTTGTCGGAGAGATGGTATTTTATGGAGCTTGTGGTGGTGAAAAGGAATTTAATTTCACGTTGAGAGTTACTACAACATTGACATGTCATGAGGTGAAAATGAGCTTGTCTTGATTCTAAGACTTCGGGTGGAAGGATATGTGGATCAACTTGATTTGATTTGAGTTTTAAGAGATGCTCTTGGATGATTTTCCTTTCGATTGTAGGTGTGGAATCATTCGAGGTAGACATTTGAATGTTGAGTATTAAGGTTGTGAGGATATGTCTTATAAAGGACATTGGGTGTATGTTTTGGCATGAAGGTTTTTGGATTATATGGAGAACATGTTTTATCCTAAGGTTTAAGATCCCACATAGTATCATATAGCATGGTTATAAGATAAAGTAGAAAAGGTTAAACATCAAGAAAATTCGAATTTTGGCGCCTGGCCTGGTGAGCTACAGATCTACCAAAATAATGGACGGATCTACCATATGGTGGATCCGTGGGTCGCAAATTTTCATAAAAACGACCAGAACATGCATTTATGCCCCCCAAAAAGATAATCATGCAAGCATCATTGTCTTCCATCAATTGTCATAAAACATACAATATCAATATCCATAACCTGCAATAACATCTAAGTTTCAACATACATCAAAGTTTTCAATTTATCAAGATCATGACAAGATGCAAATTATCACATACCACAAAAGCATATTGGCACAAAGCAAGCATAATCATTTTTGCTTCTCCAAGTATTTAGTGAAGGTGCCAACATATCGGTTCAAGCATTTAAACATTCCTCTCTTCTCTTGTTGTACTTTAGTTAGATCCTCACTGTCGGATAGCTTATCATAGAACTCAAGAAAAGATGGTCCTTCATTGTCATCAGATGACGAGGATGAAGAGGAAATGATCGGGGAAGAGATTACATTCTTTCCCTTTTCTTTGCTAGGATTCCTTGAAAAGTCTAGAGGATCCATGACACATTCATGAAACGTGTACCTAGCAGGTCGGTCAATGGATTGTGGATTTGTTTCGAGGATGTGATTGAAAAGTGATAAGTGCTTAATTACACATATCTTTTACCTCTAAAAACGAGCTTAAATGACCAAAAACAGACAAAAACT
>BQNB010108272.1:0-18248 GCA_026074375.1 Tanacetum coccineum
AAGCTAAGCACCTGAGAAAGACATGCTTAAAACGTCAACATAAAGTTGGTGATTCATAGGTTTAGTTCAAATGTTAACAGTGTGGACCATAAGATATTCAAAACGTATGTGACAGTTATAGGAGATACTTCACATAAAGAGGCATTTACGTTGCGCTAAGCTCATGACACCGAAGCTAACAGTGGAAAGTGACATGTACACTGCCATATAGTGCTTGCCCTTACAGATGTCCGACCAAAGACAACCTATCTAGTTTCGACATGATATACATCTGTTGGCCTGTACAGTCTGTTAAGTACCCGACCAGTAAGAATCACCAAACCCGGATGGGGATAATTAGTCCCAATAGATCTATTTATTCACTCACGCTCACTTAACCTGCCAGTCGGTTAAAGGTAATTAACGGTTCATGATAATTCGGGCAATAGTGGTCTAAACACTACTTAGGCAACACGTAAACACGGAAATTCTCACGTATAGTACTTGTGTCAAGTTTTAAAAGCAAGCAATGTTTCTCACCCCAAGTTATAAAACATTTATTCAAAATGAGTAAATTTTATAAAACGGATATTTTCACGAGTCGAGTCGGATAACAATGGAAAGTTGATTTTTTTAGAAAGGTTAAGTCAAAATTTTATAAACTTTATAAACGTGTCGAAAAATATACTTTTACTATCAAACTAATAATAAAATGGAGAAAAACGTAAAGTGTCGGGTCTAGGTCAACATTTGCGGTTATCGAGTCAACATTGATGTGTCGGGTCACTAAAAGACAAAATATACTAAAAGACAAAATACACTAAAAGACGAATACAATAAAAGACAAAATACACTAAAAGACAAAATACACTAAAAGACGAAATACACTAAAGTGGTCAATCAAACGAAGTCGAGTCACACGGTCCTAGCGACAACCAAGCATATAATTGTCGTTTAAGAATGATGTACAACGGAATAGCTCTTGACGTAAAGACCGGTCCACCGATCATGAGTAGAAAAGGCGTTTCATTTCAAAATGTACTTTTCAAAATTATAAAATTTTGACAAGTCTCGACACCTTAACTACTTTCAAAAATATTTCGTCTTTTAGTGTATTTCGCCTTTTAGTATATTTCGTCTTTTAGTGTATTTCGTCTTTTAGTGTATTTCATTTTTTAGTGTATTTCGTCTTTTAGTGACCCGACACATTAATGTTGACTCGATAACCGCAAATGTTGACCTAGACACGACACTTTACGTTTTTCTCCATTTTATTATTAGTTTGATAAAAAAGTAGATTTTTCGACACGTTTATAAAGTTTATAAAATTTCGACATGACCTTTCTAAAAATGTCAACTTTTTATTTTTATCCGACTCGAATCGTGAAAATGTCCGTTTTATAAAAGTACATCTTTTATTGATCTGATAACTAGCTTAATCATGTTAACGATCTATTTTATTTAAGTTTACAAATGTATGACGAACAAAGTTATTTTAGGAAAACAAGCAGCGGCCACCACATGTTTAGTTTAACCATGTGGACTCCAAAAGATTACACCAGATCAATTTTCGGGAAACACCGCAATTATAACAATCCATATCCATTTTAACGCTAAATCCCCATCGACTTTCATTTCACGTTTTCAACAAAAACCAATATCTAACTTAATCCCTTCGCCATCAATATTTAAAACCACTATATACGATAACCTTAAATAAACGATATATCCGTAACAACAACAATATATATATCAAAATAATCGCAACGAACTTTTAAACGCAAAAGTACAACTACTTTTCATGTTCTTCCATTTATAAATAAAAAGATTAAAAACTTGAGACTTATAGTTTTATAGAAAAATGGATAATGATTTTCACAACGACCTGCTTTGTACACCTTGTTAGGAATGATCATACGAATGTAAAAGTACAACTCATTTATGAAAAGAAGAGATGACTTACAAGAAAACGTTGTTTATAAACTACCCGAATAATAACCCGAACACAATATCTTCAAAGGTTTCTTGACCAAAAATGAGAAAAGATGGTGAATGTATGTGTGTGTGTAGGCGTCGGCCAAAGAGAGAAAGAAAGGAAAAGTATGTGTTTTTCTAGTGAGAGGATTTGTAATGAATGAATGAAAGTTATAAGACAAGCTTAACTTGTAGGCTAAGATTCAAAATCACACAACATGTGTGCATGTGTGTGTGTGGCCGACGGTAGGACAAAGGGTCCAAGGGGACCAATTTGATCTTCCAATGAGAGCCTAAGAGAGGACTAGTCCTTGAACCATTTTGTAGGAAACATGTCTCCTAATTCAAAATTCAAAATGAGAATCCCATGTGTGTGCTTGTGTGTGACCGGTTTCAAACAAGGCCAGGGGGTGGGGGACCAATTTGGTCTCCAAAATTCTAGGAACATAGTGCTCTTATTTGATTTAATTTCAAGGTTCCATGCATATACTTATGTTATTAGTTTTTATCCGGAACACGCAAGTAAAGAAAATGAATAACGACTTTACGAAAATTATTGAAATTTTAAATATCAATTAAAAATGTAAAAACGCGCCTACTGACGAAAGACTATGATGATTGGAGGCACGGATCACTTCCGGCAATGATTCTCAGTAATTAACGGAACATCTTCCCTGTAAAACGTAAAAATTAAATGAAACCTTAAAAATTCAAATTACCAAACGGAAATGGCTAAATTATTGATCGGAAATTTATGGGGTGTCACATGTGTTCAGACCTGCAAGTGATGGTAGGTTGAAGTTTACCTTCTTAATGGTTCTTTTGGAAAATTACAAATGCAGGTGCAAGAACTAAAATGACCATCTATGTGAACATGAAGTTTTGCCGCTTCAAGAAGCTTGGACTTGGCTTCTTATATGTTCATTAATGAATTGGGACACATGGCTTGTAAAGTGTCAAGTAAACAAACATTAGAGTGTTGTAGAAACTTATGTGTATAGTATCTTCAGGTATTTAAATGGATTGATGGGTTCAATCGTTACGACACCCCGATTTTTGAATATTTGGAATTTGTATTATACTAAGATGAAAATTCAATCGCAAGACATTTTCATTTATGCATTTGCTTGTTTCGTTATGTTTGCTTCAACATAATTGCATATATCTTTATATATGTTTTAGTAAATCAAGGATTACACTAAAATGGGAGGGGATTTGTTGGTGATTTTAGTGTCATCGATGGCCATTTAGGTAATGATGATTTACTAGAGACCATTGAGATTTCATATTCAGCTCGGATACGAGTTAGAGAAGTGTGGAGTGCACACTCGTTGAATTAATATGAAATCTACTAAGACAGAAATGCAGGTGTTACACCGTAACATATGTTACGCCGTAAACCAGTTTGGGGATGATTACGCCGTAACCTATACGCTTAGGTTACGTTGTAACATGAAGTCAGTATCAAAGGCTTGTTGATGTTACGCCGTACCAAGTGAATTTTTATAGACATTACGCCGTAACCACTTGGTGTTACGCTGTAAAGTCTATGTCAGTTGGTTATAAAATTCGGTTTTAACCAACATTAACTACCCAAAAACTGTCTCCTCTTATGTACATTTACATGAATATTTGTCTCAGAATATATAACGAAAAACACACATACATAATCTCTTTTGCTCTTGATTTGTGTTCTTGTGCATAGACACAAATTGTTACTCATTGTATTATCCCGATAGAGATTTCGTGCAACACATGCATTTTATAGGGTCGAAATACTTTATACGGAAAGTGAACTCAACACGATACAATCGAGATTTCCAGAATCATCCCACACCCTAATCATTTCTATTATCTAACAGAACATACACACAATATGATCATTGTTACTTTAGTCTTGATATACTGTCAAGTTAATTACGTACACGACAAACACGCATATAAATGTTAAAAAGGAATCGATTATTTTTTTCTCATAAATGTGTAGTGTGTTATGAAATTACGAAGTCATGCATTTTTCTTATAGCTTGTGTTTATGGCTGTAAATGTGATTACTAGTAAGTGATAATGATGTTTATTTGGTTAAAAAGGAATCGATCATTTTTAAGAAGTCACACATACTTTTTTTTACATAGGTAAAATACATGCATTTTTCTTATAGAAGGCACACATACTTGTAATCAACTAACGATTTAGCATCAAATCTTATATTTGCAACCAATAGAAAATTACAATTTTAGAATCTTAGAAAGTTTCATTGTTCTACTAACTTAAGCACAGAGTATTTTATGGACTTATATATCACATAATTCTTTGTCTAAAAATGGAAACATCAAGAACATATATATTTTAATTGCATGTTGCCATGTTTTTAGATTGTTTATGTGATATTGGTTTGAAATATGTAAGATTTTGATTAAATATAGGATTGTAAAAGGTGAAGGTTAAACAAAGATACGATAATGCGAGGGACTCTGCAGGGTAGAAAACAACAAAAGTATTGGGATTCTGAGAGCGATTGAAGAATTTGAGATATCACGCATTCTTTTTATTTTATCGTTTTACCCGGGGTGAGCATCGGTCTAAAACCAGACCGGACCGGACCGAGACCGAATTGGTCTAAAACGCCGGACCGAGGACCAGACCAAAATGGTACGGTCCGGTCCAGGTTGGCCCGGTCTGGTTCGGTCTTCGGTCCTGTCCGGTTCTACAACGCATAATGTTCGGGTTTTTGATAAAACAGATTGGACCAGACCGGACCGACCGGACCGAAGTCCGAATTGGTCCAAAACGCCGAACCGAGGACCGGACCGAAATACATTCGGTCCGGTTCGGTCCGGTTTTCCGGTCCGGTCCGGTCGAACGGTCCGTATGCTCAGCCCTACGTTTTACTATATCTTTGGTCAATAAAGGGGGCCGGTAAGTAAAAACGGAATTAATATCGACTTTGGGCCTAATTTTTTAAGGATGTTGTGGTGTTGGGGGAGGCCGAGCAGGGACGGATTTAAGGTATAAGTATGGGGCTAGTGCCCCCTATGCCTCGTCAAAAAAGTTGAGTATTTTAGTGTATATTACTTTTTAATTTTGACTTTTTTCGAAAGTGCCCCCACTTAAAACTTAAATTGCCCTCCCACTCACATACTAAAAGCCAACATTTAACCCTTTAAAACCTTAAAAATCCTTCTTCTCTAAGTAAAAATACTCGATTTATCATTTCGATCATAGTTTTATCTTCCACATTTTGTTGCTATTGTCAAAAAAAATTTTGCCCCCCACAAGCTATATTTTTGGTTCCGTCACTGAGGCCGAGCATCCTCCAGCCTAAGGGTGTTCATCGGTTCGGTTAAATTGGTTTTTGGTAGAATTGAAATTCGAAACGAACCGAACCAAAAATCGAATTTGAATTCAGTTCGGCTTTCGGTTGACCAGAATAACCCGAATTACACAATTTTTTAAATTTAATTATATAGATTTTTTAGAAAAAATTACATTTCAAGCATAAAAAATATTTTTTTATATTAGGATAAAATTTTAATGATCTTTTTATATATATAAAAATACAAAAAATATATAAATTTATATGAATCGGTTTTTGGTTCCGTTTTCAGTTTAGATTGTTAAAATCATATCCGAACCGAAAACCAAAGTTTTAGTTCGGTTGGATTTGGTTTTAACAAATTTGGTTCAGTTATAATTTCAATTTGGTTTTTTTTCGATTCGGTTTAATTTTGATTTTCGATTTATTCTATTATTATCCGATCAATGCACACTCGTACTCGAGCCCCCTTTCCCTCCGTCTAAAACGACCAAATATTTCTTTTTCTTTTTTTTCGCTAAGGGGACGCGTCCCAATCTTTTACGTAATGGGAGAGAGGATCCGTTTGAAGAGGCGACCGACCTCTTAATATTCAGACAGACTACAGTAACAAGGAGGATTTATTGTTTTGTGTTTCAACTGTTTGTTTAGTTTTGAATATAATGACACTAGCTTCAAGGCCCGCCTGATGGGCGGCTAGCTCCAAGTATTCAATTAAAATAATAGATGATGGAAATTAAGACGTAATTAGGTACTTTTCAAAATTATAAAAGAACTACATTTCTTGCTTATTGCTTTTAGAACTTATTTGGATAAACAACTTCAAGCAACTTATTTGAAACAAAATAGTTCAGTCATAGAAACAACTAATTCAACCTTTGACTTGTAGCATTACATAGCTTTAACATATTGTTGAGATTTACCAAGTTTAAAGATCGTACCATCAATAACTCACCAGCTAAAAAAATGACCACTTAATTTTAATATTATTACTTTTATAACTTTTAAAAAGTTTTCAGGAAAGTTTTTGCTTATTTAAACACCCCACAACGTCTTATATAATTAAATTTATTAGTTCTCAGATAATGTAATGCATATTTAACAATTGACAATGAAAATAATAAGCCAACGATATCTCTATGAGTCCGCATACATAATAAAGCATACTTAAGGTAAGAGCAAACAATGGCCATCCAGCAAACTCGACTTTTACATCTTACTAATGTCAAATATATGGGCACTGAGATCAATCTAACACCCTTGAAAATATAACAAATTTACACCTTTATAATGACTTGGATACATCAAAATCATCAACATTATCTATTAGAGGAACACAATAAGCATAAAAGCACATAACTAACTCATCCAAACACCATCTTAAAACTATCACTTATTGGCAATTTTGACCCATTAGAAATATAATACAACCCACATTGAAGGTTAATGAGTTAAAACTGCCACCTATACTTCATCACATCAGGTATAACTTTACAGTTTTCTACAAAAGGGATGCATCATCGTAAGATTTATTGAAACTTACAAATTGAGATTCGGAAAAAAAGAGTACAATTCTCCCTCTTAAGAGAGTCAACTTGAGCTATCAGGTCACATAGTATTCCAATAGTGTCAGTCAATGCATAAGATATCCTATTTTGTAAGAGAGTCAACTTGAGCTATCAAGTCATATAGTCTTCTTCACACAAGTGTTAAACTGATTAAAGTTTTTAGCCATTTCCTCACAACCCATGTTGGGCTACAGGATGTACTACCGTCATATAGAAATGAAGATGTATACTTTATTAAGAGTTATGTTTTAATCTTCTTGAAATTACAAGATAGGAAAATTTTGGTATGGACGGGACACATATGATCACTAACTAAAAAAGAAAGAAATTACAAACCTTGGACCTGTTGATTTATCAGTGATACATGAGAGTTTGAAATGATTTAATGGCTTTTAATGTTTTACCATACTAAATATATAATAAATACATGGGTGTTTTGGACTTGCATTTTGGGTTCAAGAATACAAATTACTAAAGGTTAAAACTTTTGATGTTGCAATATGCTACTGCAAAAAAACTAATAATAATAAACACCAAAACCAAAACATATTCTTCATGCCCTTTTTAAATGAGAGTACTTTTTATAATGAACTTGGTATAAAAATATTAATATTACCAAAGGGGTTCTTCCATTTGAGTCACTCATATCAGGTTCGAGCCTTGCTTCAAGTAGTTCATCAAGAAACACGACATTGGCCGTGCCAGCAATTGTAAGCAAGTTCATTGACATGTTTGGATCTCCATCTACACCTTCTTCACCGCCATCCAACAATAAACTCCCGCGTTTAGATATTTAAGCTTCTTATTATGCTGTGGAAATACAATCAATGATTCAAAATTCCTGTACGATATCTATAAGGTCTGTTAAATATTGATGTGGGGTTTTTTTTACCGAAAATTGATTGTATATCTAATATTGAACATTTTAATCAGTTAGAGCCTCAACGTTCTTAGGAAATACATCATAACAATGAATATATTACAAAACTGGTTCTAATAGTAACGTATTATAGTAGTTTTGGAGTAAATAAGCAGTTTTTTTAAAGCATATAAGCAGTTTTCCCAAACAACATCTTTTGCATCATATAATTTATATGATTATTACTGCGAGAATAGGATTTCGACACTTTAAGAATAGTTTCCATCAAGTCTGTTGGGACAAAATATAATCAGAATTGTATTCCTTTAAATCCTACATAAACTATAATTAATAAATCTTTTTATCAAACAAAACTTTTAGAATTCTGGAACTAAAATCAGTTCCGCAAATCCAAGCTAAAAAAATAGATGGTTTTCAAAAATGATCTTGTTACAAAGAGAGGCTTACCGTCATGCACTTCATCATGGTACTAATCCAATTCACATCTGAAGTCACTGCAATAAAAACCAATATTACTCAAAATATCAGAACACAAATATAGCATTTATCATGATAGAAGTTACTATTCCATATTTGAGGTTCATGGTACATACTAATTGTAGTTCTGGAAACGCTATGCTCCAAAGTTACACGTGTTTAACCATGAACTTGTACTGATTTTCCATATCATTTAATGGCCAGCCGGTGTATTCTTTCCAAACATCCTTCACAAATATCTACACAACCAAAGGAGTACTGTTAGAATCATAAAAAGAAGAATCACAAAGTAAAGCCTGGTCTTTCACATCTTGATTAATTCTGATTAGTAAAGCATGAGCTTTCACATTTTCATTAACCAAATTCAAAAACTAAATATGGCAGAGGTAGCCGCCACAGATCTATCATGATAGTTGTATTAGTCTTTACTGAAGCATCTTCAAATCGCAGAGTTAAGTGGAAATGAATACTATAAAGGGAAAATAATAAGTACCTTGAAATGCAGGATTACGGTAAGATCTACGATCCATAAAATCATTAGTAGCATGACATAAGATCCCGAAAAGCGATTATTTGCAACATCGCTTTTCAATTTCCTACCAATTCTTGTCCTCCTACGTTTCCTTCTTCCATTAGTTATTCCTTTAATCTATGATGTTGTTTCATGTACTACAGAATTCATTAAAGGCATTTGTTCTATTACCGTCATTGTTACCTGATAACATATAAACAAACAAACAAACATATGAGAATATTTACTTACTTTCAATTTTCAATTTTTAACTTTCAACATCTTTGTTTTTTTTGGTCTGATTCTTCATATACGCAATCTAAAAATCTAAAATTGATCTATATAACATATCTTATTTGGTTCAGAAGTACAAAATGTATGCTGGAAACTTATATTACTGGGAATGTTATTAAGTCAATTGCTCCTTTATATTTGAATTCAAAGCGGGTACAAATGGGTTTCAAAGAAATCCTACTACTTGGTTTTGGGCTATCTATATACACTTTTGCAGGGATACTCTCAAACGTTGAAATGCAAATGGATCATAATACTATTAGATAATAACATTACCTGCATCTTTTATTTCGCGTGAGTAGCCTCCGGTTGCCAAAATTACACTTCTTCGTGTTTCACCTTCTAGCATAGTTGAACCCTAATAAACAAAAAGAATATAAAAAATGTTGTCAACAAAAATTATCCTTGCTTTTTCTATGAGTTTAGTCCTAAACTCCTAATCTAATCATCAATTCTAACTTAAAGATAATAAACGTTTCCACATCCTGCTTTATGCTTGGCGTGCCATATCAGTATGTGCAAAAGTATATTGTTATGTCACGAATCTCAGCTTTATATCCATAATTATTAGCGTCGTTTAAACCTTCAAATATATGCAAATACCCCATCCTAATATATTTTTATCTTCTTAATCTAACCCAAAACAACAAAATTAAAGGGTGTATGGGGTTGTTCCGAAACATCGGTTTTTCAAGGGTAGATAGAGTCGTTTTAACGGGTAGATTGGGTCGTTGTAAAGGGAAAAAGTCTTAGCTAATGCAAAATAAAGAGGAAACAGGAAAAAAGAGATAATTAAGAAAATATAACTTTCAAAACTCAGTACCATAGAGCGTCAATAGTTAACTCCAGATATCAGTTGTTGAAAGAAGAACCGGGCCTGCGAAAATCAACAAAAAAGTAAAGATTTGCAAGCAAGATAAACAACCTCGTCCTCATCAAAGCGTCCTGCATTACAAATTCTATCAAAAACTTGCAGATCCTGCTGCTGTTGTGGCTCTTCTAACCGCTTCAGCGGTGGACCTTTTCCGTCACCTTCCATCTAAAAAGGCCGCCTAAAACAATATAATATTAGTAAGAAGCTTCAACTTACAATATTTGACCAATGCTACCTACAAATGAACGTAAGGGAAAATTTACTTTTCGTTTGTGTTATATTGGCTCATGTCCTTTATTTTTTCCAGCATTTCACTGCAAAATATGTAAAATAAACTTATAAGATACATTTATAATTTCGAAATAGCAAATATTGCAACTCTGGTAATGGAAAAAAACATTTTGTGGCTATTCCATATTTTGCACAATTTATCTATTTAGATTTCAACATGTTATCAGTGATGATTTTATACAAATACTTCATGCAATTTCATCACACATAAAACTACTCTCGAAAACAACAACATGTTTCAAAATAAATATCCATTCAGGATTTTCATCAAACACTTGGTATGCAAAACGATAATAAATGTTGATTTCAAAACTAAAATTAATAAATGCATATAAAACTAATCTCTAATGGATCATGAATCTGATTAGCTAACATAATTCAATTCAATCGAAACAAAAAATTAGAAAGAAAAATGACTTTAGACAAAGTTAATTAAGAAGATACCTTCGATGATGATGCCAAATCTGAGTTGTTCTTGATACTATATAAAAGAAGGTTTGACGAAATGATCATCATGTTTTCACGAATTTTTAGGTTTCTCTTGCTTCACCGATCTAGGTTTATTACTTTTTTGTTGATGGAATCAATCGGTGTTTATTAATTGATTATCAAATAGTAAGAATCGAGCAATTTTGGTTTGAAAATATACTAATTATTGAAAGACAATAGAGATTTATTATTGATTGTGTTTTTGTGTGTTTACATAAGATGATTACATGTGTATTTATAATAAACATGTAGCTTATTTACTAAGCAATCACAACCCTAACCCTAATGGACTCAAGCCCACAATTGAGCTTGGTCTACTAAACTAGTCATTCAATAATTATAATGTGTTATGTATAATAATTAGGGTTTTAGTAAATCATCTTATATTTTGATTTGGGGGGAAAAATGAATGTTAGATGATTTTGATCTTAATGAATGTCATCTGTGTTTATTTTTTTTGTTAAAAGGTCACTTTTATTTAGGTCCGTTGGATATGTTTTATTGCCACTTGTAGTTTTAATAGACTTTTGGGAGAAGATCTAATTCAAGACAAGCTTGTTTTATATAGGGGAGGATATGTTGGATTGTTCATATCTTGATTTGTTCATTATTTATGGTTGAAGATTATACTTCAAATTTTGTCCTAATATGATAAATTTTGCTGACGTGTCAACACACAAAAGAATTACCAACAGAACCCTCCCACGTGCAAAGAAAATTACCAACACAAAAGTTTAGGGTCTGTTTGGTTTGTAGACGGGTTTAGGATTAAGATTTGAATTTAGATTAGGGTTATGATTTGGATTTGGTTTTGATTTGGAAAGAGAAAATATAATATAAAATAAATAATTTATTAAAATAAAAATATCATATTAAAGTTAAAAATAATTTTTAAAACAGTAACAAAAGTGTGAATAAAAGGCTAATATCACCTAAGGGCCCACTAGAATATCAAAAACCTGGAGATTCGTTTAACCCCTGTGGCCTGTGTTGTACACTACTTTTCTAAATGGTCAAGCTTTATGTCTAAGCTTAACACTAAATTATGTAACCAAACATTAACTTTTGACTTTAAGTCCAATCCAACATACACAACCCTCATACCAAATGGACCCTTAGACTATATTTATCGGGAGATGATTTGCACACTCTATAAATTTATTAGCACACTCCAAATATGTGTGTCATGCTTATTATACCCTTAATATTTACCCTTGACACACACAATTTGAGTGTGCAAATCAATTACTAGAGTGTGCAAATCACCACTTATATTTTTCATATAGGTAGTAAAAAGGATATTAGGTTTTTACATGTTGTAAAAGATGCTAGGGTCTAGTAGGGCAGTCGACTAACTTGTTCATAGGACCTTAGAATGATAGAAATATGCTTAGAAATATTATCACTATTTTTGAAATACTTCAAACCAGTTTGGTCAACTTTCGCCGAGTTAACCCCAAGTTTTGACGGTGTTTGATTGAGTTTTGACCTTGTAACGAATAAAGATTGGTTAATATGTCATTGACCTTGTAGCGAGTAATAGAACACTTGGTTTTTTGCATGGGAACTCGGAAAAAAGTATGTTGGTCAGCTATAGCCTTCACCCTTCATTTATCTTGACAAACACTATTTCCCTCCACTTTTTCAGCTTGTTACAGTAATATATATTTGTATTAGAGAATGGTATCATTCTATATAGAGCTTAATTATGTTAAAGGTTGCAGTCGTAATTGGTAGACTTAAAGACAGACCTAAGAATGAGGTCGAGACATGTGGTAACTTGATTGATAAATATTAGGAGAGAAAGAGAGAGTGTGTATGGCACTTGTCCAGAGTGAATGAACTAGCTCTATTCGTATAAGATAAATGGTTGTCAAACTTATTCCCTAAGGGCAATGTTAAGACATGATCAGTAAATTTCAAATTTACGTCTATATTTGTCTATACATTAATTAGTCTTTTTAAGTCTCTTTTAAAGATATAAAACTAGAGTTAACTCCTTACCTAATGTGTAAGAACATGAGTTTTCAATATATTGAATATTTGAATGTATGTTAACATATAATAATTCGGTCTATCTCACTTTTGAGGCCGATTGTTGTTACACTCGATAGATAGATGTCTCATATCTGAAAAGAAATGCCCAAAATTAAAAGAGACCTACTAAATAACGGCTTTAATTTTTTAGTCTGATTTGCTGTTTTTGAGCGCTTGGAACATGTACAGTAAAGGACTATTGTAATCTCTCACTTTTGTTTCAGAGAGTTATAATGATGGTTGGATTGCCAAAAGTTCTTTATGTCACTCTTGTGTTAATCTGTATCGGAAGCCAAGTAGAGTCAGATGACTCTATTCACATCGACTACAATAAAGGAAGATATTGTTCCCTTCTATGCCCAATTATAGTAGACTCCATTCCATAATCACAGTTAGTTTTTTTTAGTTTTTAGTTTCCAAGAGGTTTAACTTGTTCTCCAAAATCGTATCGTGTTATATTTTTTTACTTTATTCTTATACAACTTTATTCCAGGGAAACATATGCTTATTAATGAATCTCCCCTTTTGTTTCTCAGATACTTAATTTATTGTAATATTGAATGGTCTTTCGTATATTCCCTTTGTGTTGTACACGGTTTACTGCTAATTAGTCTAATAACGCGTTATATATGTTTAGCCAATTATAAGAGACTTTGATTGAGAAGAAGCTTAACCTTGGTGAAATGTTGAATGGCGATCGTCTTGCTTCAGCTCCATATAAGCTTGAATTTCTTGTGGATAAAGATTCTGAAGTATTATGTAGTAAGAAGTTGAGCGAAGGTGACGTTTCTCAGCTCAGAAGTGTGATAGAAAAGGATTACTTTATGAAATGTATTATGACGAGTTGCCAATTTGGGGCGTATCTTTGGACCGTACTTCGAAAAAGAATCTTAAAGATGAAAGGATCAAAGAAACCAATTCTTATTGTTCGCGCATTATTTGTTTGAAGTTTTATTCATAACGAATAGAGTTATAAAGGTAAAACTTGTAGCCTGTTTCGTTGAATTATTGGTAGGATCTGACGTACACAAGGATGTTGATTGTCAACTTTCACATACTCCGTAAAAGTGGTTCTGTTATCAGTACCCATCTTTTGATAAAAAGAATGGAGAGATACCTCATCAATTCCGCCTTTTTATCGCACCATTTGTCTATACAACGTTACTCAATTACATATTCAAGTGTCGCAATCTTCATTTTGATCATTTGCTTGGTGACATTCTACGTGCTAGTTCTTAGCAGAGGCATTTCCATGTAACAATACTACTATTACAGTATTTTTGGCTCTCTATTTCATGTTATATGAGTCTTTTTTCTGAATTTTTTTTAATGCATGGATAATATAAGGAATTCAAACGACGTGGAAGAGGATCAAGTGGAGACGGGATGGAAAAAGATCCATGGTGGTGTGTTTAGATTCCCAAAACATAAGTCCTTATTTGCTGCTGTTGTTGGTTCAGGCACCCACTTGCTTATACTGTGAGTATATTCAATCTGCAAATCAAGTTGACCAAATGTTAGATTTTACGATCTTAGTTTCATTACACTGCGGCATCATATCAATTCTTGATATGGGCCTCATGGGCTACTTTCAGCCCTATGTTCGAGGAGTTTTATGGAATGCGCTTGTCATTGCATATGCAGTTACATCTGTAGTCTCAGGATATACATCTGTTTCTTTCTACTGCTATCTTGACGGAACCACCTGGGTATGCAAAATTATCAACACATTTGTTGAAAGATATAATCTATATCTGATATTTGTTCTTCAGGGTCTTATTATGTCATTTCTTGTTTTTCAGTTTATGCTGCATAAAAGTGTTGTGCTGGTTTTGTAAAGTTGCTGAAAGATAAAGGGTCAGAAGTGTTGAGATGAAGAAAGATTTAAGTCGGTGTTGAGTTGGTCTATATAAGCGGAAGTTCGATTCTCTCTCCTCACTTTTTTGATCTGTTTTTCACACACATTCACTCTCTCTCGTTTATTCATTGTTGTAACCCTATTTTGAGAGATCGTCTTGATCTTGTGATTCAGTTTCATTGTTTGTAAAACTATTATCAATTTAGATAATAGGAACACACCAGAGAGTAGCTGTGGTGTTCATTGTTTGATTGAGATCAGGTTTTGTGTTGAATCTGGTTGTGTTTGTTCTTGATTAATTGAGATTAATCAAGTTGTTTTGAGATCAAATTATATTTTTCTTCATGGTCATTTCTTGTTTTTCAGTTTATGCTGCATAAAAGTGTTGTGCTGGTTTCGTAAAGTTGCTGAAAGATAAAGGGTCAGAAGTGTTGAGATGAAGAAAGATTTAAGTCGGTGTTGAGCTGGTCTATATAAGCGAAAGTCCGATTCTCTCTCCTCACTTTTTTGATCTGTTTTTCATACACATTCACTCTCTCTCGTTTATTCATTGTTGTAACCCTATTTTGAGAGATCATCTTGATCTTGTGATTCAGTTTCATTGTTTGTAAAACTATTATCAATTTAGATAATAGGAACACACCAGAGAGTAGCTGTGGTGTTCATTGTTTGATTGAGATCAGGTTTTGTGTTGAATCTGGTTGTGTTTGTTATTGATTAATTGAGATTAATCAAGTTGTTTTGAGATCAAATTATATTTTTCTTCATGGTATCAGAGCCAGGTTATCTTATCTGACTCTTTTATCGAAAAAATTAAAATTAGGGTTTTCATAAAATTGGGGTTTTTAGATTAATAACAAGTTTTTTATCATCTAATCGATTGATCTGCTATTTAGATAGTCAGATCTTCAAGAATTTTAAGAAACGCCTAATTTTGAGAAATTAGGGTTTGTGTAATTTTTGGGGGTTTGTTGTTCCAAAGGTTTTCGGTGATCATCTGATTAATCTATTTGATAGATCTGGTGGTTAATTGTTGATTGGGTGATTATTCCTAATTTTCTGAAAAAATTAGGGTTTGGTGGATCTTGGATCTTGTGGTTATTGGGTACAATCTTGTTGCCTTCTAGACTAAGTGAATCTAGAAGAAACAATTGTGTTTCCGCTGCATATCTAGATTGCGTGCTCTGTAACACCTCTCACTCCTTCTTCTTAATTGCTACTTGATCTGTGCTCTTTATTTCTTTTATTGTTTTTTATTGATCTGGATCCTTGACTAAGTCTTTGCCCTTGACCTGCCATCCTGCGAGTGGTTAGGAAGCCTGGGAACTTTGTTTGACTTAGTGAAGTTCTTTGTTTATTTTTTTTGTTGTTTATTGTTTGATTTGTCATCATGTCTATTCATGGTTATTCTGATGATGAGTTTATTAATGATGATGAGAATGTGACTTTGATTAGTAAATTGGATGTGAGTAATCCTTTGCATTTACACCCTAATGACTCTGCTGCCCTGACCATTGTTTCTGTCAAATTAAAAGGAACTGAAAATTATCATGTGTGGTCTAATGCTATGTTGTTGGCTTTAGAAGGTAGAAATAAGACTGGTTTTATTGATGGATCTTGTAGAAGATCTAATGTTGATGAGGTTCTGGGTAGGCAATGGGACAGGGTTAATGCTGTTGTTCTTGGGTGGATTTTGAATTCTATAACAGAAGAGTTGTTCCTTGGTCAAATTTTTTCAAAAAGAGCTAGACATGTTTGGGAAGAATTAAAAGAGACTTATGATAAGGTTGATGGTTCTGTTACTTTTAACTTGCATCATAAAATTCATACTTTGAAACAGAATGGATCAACTCTTGCTGATTATTATCATAGTCTTAATGCTTTGTGGAAGCAGTTTGATTGCTTGATTGAGTTACCTAGATGTACTTGTCATGCTGCTGATGATTTTAAGAAACATAATCAGTTAATGAAATTAATGCAGTTCTTAATGGGTTTGGATGATTCATATATGTCTATTAGAAGTTCTATTCTTTCTAGAGACCCTTTGCCTGATGTTAGAAATGCTTATGCTACTATATCTAGTGAGGAATCTCACAGGGTTGTTTCTAGTAGTATGTCTGGTTCCTCTCAGAGGTCTCAGACAGCAGCATTTGCATCCAATGTGCCTAACAGGACTAATTTTCAAAGAGGACAAACTTCTAACAATAACTCCAGACCTATGTCTGCTAACAACTCTGGACCTAGACCTAATAATGCTAATATGAATAGACAATCTGGGGGATCAGGGTTGGTCTGTGAGAACTGTGGCTTTAATGGTCATACTATTGATAGATGTTTCAAACTGATTGGTTATCCTGCTGATTTTGGGAAGAAAAGAAATGGTCAAAACTTTAAAGGAAAATCTGTTTCTAATCATAGTGCTTCTGGGTCAAATGTTTTGATAAGTGCTTAATTACACATATCTTTTACCTATAAAAACGAGCTTAAATGACCAAAAACAGACAAAAACTGCCAAATATATGTTTGTTTTGCATTTGTATTGTGCAGGAAGTGGATATCATCAAAAAGACAGAAAACCAAGCCAAAATGACAAAACTGAGCATGGAATTAAAAGACTTTGCAAAATCAAGGCCAAATTCCAAAAATTTCAAAATCAGAGTCCAATACAGATGAACAGCAAGTCAAAACGGTAGGCCGGGGAACTGAAGAATACTATTGGATGCAATCTTAACCCATCTGATGGGCCGGGAAAGCCCAATAGTATAACTATGAAGACTTTGAAGACCAAATGGGCCCTCAATCAATTACAACCATCCCATTTGTGTGCAATGACAAAGACTGTAAGACTTTGAAGGAGGCAACCTTATTGGGCCCAAACCCAAACCCAGTGGGCCCAATACAAGCCCAAACACAAAGCCCAATCCCTTTTTTATAAAACTCAAGGACCAAAAATGTAAATTTTAAAAACCTTGTTTTATAATTAAAAATGAAAAAAATAAAGAAAAGGGCCAAAAATGCCAAGTTTGAAAGTTGTTTTAAAAAGAAAAATAGAAAAATAAAACACAAGGGCTGTTTTGCAATTTTCCAAACTTCCTTTTTTCTTTTATCCCTTTTAGTTATAAAACAGCAGGGACCATTTTTGCAATTTCCCAAAACTTCTTTATTCTTTTGTTATAAAAAACGGCAGGGACCAAAAGTGACACTCTCTAAACCTATTTATAACTGAAAAAGCTTAAAAAAGGAAATGAAAAGAGAGAGAGAGTTGAGGGACTGTTTTTGCATCTTTTCCAAAGATCTCTTTTAAACCTGCTAACCACAAACGTACCTCAACCCGTTTACCGCCAAATCCACCCCTCCCTCTCCCACTGTTTTCACTCCCAAACCACCTCCCAAGTACTACCACCAGCTCACCCTCACCAATTCCCACTTACCCTGCCCCTATAACCCTTTCCCTGTTAACAAAACACTCAACCCGAAGACCTTCAATGGTGAGATGGTGTACAAGGCAAATGGAAGGCTAGGATTGCCTTGGGAAAGCTTTGTACTCTCACAACAAGCTCATCCCAAGGACAAGAGAAGACTTTGGACTTGTATAAAAGAAAAGAAACCAAGCCGAAGTAAACACACCATGTTACTCCCCTGTTTTAGTTTAATTTTAATTTTAAGTCTTTCTTTTAAGCATTAGTGTAATTCAGCTTTA
>BQNB010108273.1:5132-22987 GCA_026074375.1 Tanacetum coccineum
GTACCATGATCATGTAGGACACTAGACTGATGGTTAGGTCTAGGTATTAGCAGTAGAAATAATTATGGATCATGTACCTATTTTGGAATTGGTTGTAACCGAATTATGCTTTTATTAATGAAATGAAAAGCTTGTTTTGATTCTCTCACTTATTTATCTATATTGTTATTTATTCGTTTTGGCAATCATGTTGTAATTATATTTATTTCATAGCATGTATTAAATTATCGTTATCTAATGATAGTGTATTCGTTTCAAAAATCTCACCATGGGTTGTGTCTTGTGATGTAGAACAATGACTATCACTCGCTCCGATATGACCCCTAAAGCAATCGAAGAACTTGTTAACCGACGTATGGAAGAAGCGTTGGCTACTCACGAGGCGACCCGTGCCGCCAATGCTCTCGAGACTGAAAACCAAAGCCAAAATGGCAGTGATGGCGACAATGAAAATGGTGGAAATGGAAATGGTAGAAAGGAGAATCCAGATGAGAATGGTAGAGGTGATAGACCTGTTGCTAGATAATGCACCTACCAGGACTTCATGAAGTGTCAACCACTCAACTTTAAGGGAACAGAAGGAGTTGTAGGATTGATAAGATGGTTTGAGAAGATTGAAACAATGTTCCATATCAGCAACTGCCCAGAGAAGTCCCAAGTTAAGTATGCTACTTGTACCCTGTTGGATAGTGCACTAACTTGGTAGAACTCACATAAGAGGACTATTGGGACTGAGGCTGCATTTTCCATGTCATGGAGAGAGCTCATAAAGCTAATGACTGAAGTGTATTGCCCAAGGAATGAGATTCAAAAAATAGAAACTGAACTGTTGAACTTAACCGCGAAGAACAATGATTTGACTGCTTATACTCAAAGATTTCAAGAGTTGACCATGATGTGTACCAAAATGGTCCCATAGGAGGAAGATCGGGTGGAGAAATTCATTGGAGGTCTTCCTAATAATATCCAAGGGAATGTAATTGCTGCAGAACCCACAAGACTACAAGATGTTGTTCGAATTGCCAACAACTTGATGGATCCAAAAGTTGAAAGGTTATGTTGTGAAAAACGCTGAAAACAAAAGAAGATTGGAGGTCAATCAGAGAGACAACCGTGGTCAGCAACCACCATTTAAAAGGCCAAATGTAGGAGGTCAAAATGTGGCAAGAGCCTATACGGTGGCTAATAATGGAAGATAAACGTTCTAATGGACCGTTGCCTCTTTGTAACAAGTGTAAGCTTCACCATGAAGGACCATGCATAGTGAGATGTGGGAAGTGTAACAAGGTTGGGCATTTGTCCCGAGATTGTAAGGTCACAATCTCCACTACTTCAACTTAGAGGGGTCAAGTAGTGAATCAGAGGGTCATAACTTCTTTCGAGTGTAGAAGGCAAGGACACTACAGAAGTGATTGCCCAAAGTTAAAGGATCAAAACCGTAGAAACAAAGCTAGAAACAAGAATGAAGTTGGTGAAGCAAGAGGGAAAGCATATGTGCTAGGTGGAGGAGACGCTAACCCTGATTCAAATGTCGTTAAGGGTATTATACTTTCATACTATATGATTCGGGTGCCGATAGAAGTTTCGTATCGACTACATTTAGTACTTTGCTTGATATAACCCTCGATACTTTAGACGTTAGCTATGCTGCTCTAAATTAGCAGACGAAGAATTTTTTGAAACCAAATTACCATGCTTAGTGGTTGTACTGTTAGGATTATTAGGTCAAATACCCCTTCCAATTATTGTCCTAATGCCGGTTGAACTTGGTAGTTTTGACGTCATTCTTCGGCCTTGGATTGGTTAGCGTACCTTCATGAGGTGATTGTTTGTGATGAGTAAGGTCTGTGCAGATTCCTTATGGAGATGAAGTTTTGATAGTTCTAGTTATAGAGACGGAAAAGGAGGAAGTCAAAGTGAGCATTATACGTGCCTAAGACTCAAGAAGTACCTTAAGAGAGGTTGCCTAATTTTTCTAGCACAAGTACGAGGAAGGGAAACCAGAGACAAGTCAGAGGAGAAGCGACTTGAGGACGTGCCGACTGTACGGGACTTTTCGGAACCACAAATGAAAAATAAGCTTCAAGATAAGCTAGAAAAAATGAAGACCAAAGAGAGAATAAGCTCAACACATCAATAAGCCCCCAATTTTTTTTGTGCCGTGAGCTTATTTGACAAATAAGCTACGAATTTTTTTTGATTTGAGCTTATTAAGCCACAAAACAACCACTATCTACCCGAGGCTCTTGATACCAAATGTCGGATTCCAAAATAAATCACTTCACTTCATATTAAGAACAAGAAAAGTAGGAAGGAGATGAGAAGAATTGTAAAGAGAGAGAGTAGAGAGGGAAAGTAAGAGAATGAGAGGATTACTTGCAAAAATGAAAAATTACAAATGACCAACCCCCCTCACTTTCCTTGAGGAGGTGTATATGTATCAAAACTAAAAGGCTTTCATGCCTTTAGTAATTCTACAGGCCGGGCTCGGGATTACTTGGGCTTTCGCCCGATACACGTGACCGGTTAGCTTACATTTAAGAGCCTGTTTACCCGTCTAGCCTATTACAACGTATATTAATTAATGACCGAGACCTAATATAATTAATGAACGAACTTCCATTGTTCGACTCAATATTTTGAGGCTAACAATCTCCCCCGAAGTGAGTTCATTGTGACACTCCTTCGTGAGATCAATGAGATTGCTTTTGTCGTTAAGCTCTTATGATCTTTGTCTCTGTCAACGTTGTAGGCTTGTTCCTTCATGCTTTGTGATCTTTGATCTTTAGCCTTTGTCATTGTCTTTTGACTTTGTCTTTTCGTCCGAGATCTTTAAATCTTTATCCTTCCGTCTTGATCGTCTTTGCCACCTTGCAATCTTGTGTCTTGACCAACATGCTCATACTTTGCATCATCTTAAAAGCTTGCTAACAATCTCCCTTGATAGACTTGATATCTTTGAAGGAAGATCTTGTATATCAGAGTTTGTGCGAAAGTCTTTGTCTTTAATTCTTGAGCTTTCATGATTCTTGAATCTTGATGCTTATAGTATGTCTTTGTAGTTTGAGCATGAGCATGTGGTAATGAATCTGACTTCAGCTGGAATAAGGCATCACCATCTCCATCTTTATGTGAATCCTGAAATAAAACAGTTAGCAATAAAGCGTGTGGACGAATATGGCTTTGTCATTCGTTCGGATTTGGTTAGATTAACCTTCGGTTCCGTAGGGAGCGTTCTCTACTGTTTAATATTGTACCTATAATCAGTTTAGATTCAAAGATTTCCTTTGACGGGTTTCCAGTTGCTTCAATGCGTAGGATCTTCTAACACAGATGTTTTATATTTATCATGCTTGTAGTTCTCATTACCGGAATGTCTCAAAGCAGACAACATGGTAAGAGTGAATCAGATAGTTACTATCTTTCTGATTAAGCCGTCAATTCATTTCCTGGAACAAGTTTGATTCACATTGAATCGCACCATCGTTTCTTTCCAGTTGACACAAGTTTGATTCATATAGAATCTGGCAAGTCACCTACCAAGAGTTTGTTGTGTTGCTGGCCCAAGCAGGAGTTCCATCTTCAGTGTGTGTACATAAGTATCACTCGGATGTTTTCTGCACAATACAAGGCTAATGCGTTAAGGTTAGGGGAAGAGCAGCAGGTCTTGGTGAGGACTTTGTTTGTTAGGTAGTTGGAATCTTGGTTATAATGCTTGTGTGCTTTTGAATGATTCTCTTCCGGTCGTGTTGTGACACTAATTGACGTGTTCAAACATATTAGAGTGTGTTGTTTAGTTAGTTGAGTTATTGGTATGTTGTTGCTTCTCTTACATGAGGATTTATTTTTGGTATATCATCTTGCTATCTGGACTCGATTTTATTTAGTACGTTTTTTGGGTTAGTAATCCAGAAATTATGGAGGGCTGAAGCATTTTGATGATAGCACGACTGCCACCTTATGCGCCACACCAATTCATATGTCAATCTCAACTCGGGGTGTTTCAAGGTATGGTGGGCAATGTGAGGAAAATGTGGAGGCGATTTAAGGTTTGAGAGGGGGATAAGGCAATAGAAGTCGTTTTTTTGTGTGGGGACTATTGTGTCTTCTCTTATATGTATTTTTTTGGCTTTTCTCGTTGTCTATGTGTTTGTTTTGTTTATTTTTTGTGGTATATCTTTAGTGTGAACATAATGTGACATGTTTATCGTTGTAATGAAAGATAAGAAGAAAACCGAGAATGGCTCGGGTTACGGGGCTGGGTCCATGGGTTAAGGTTGGTGTTGTATGTTACATGGAGCGGTGTTGGGTTTTGGGGGTTGCGGGGAGGGGGGGGTGAGCATGGTGGTATTTGGGTGGGTTGGGAGTAGTGATGGGGATGGGGGTTGTTTTTCTGTGTGGGTGGTTGGCGGGGCCATGGGGGGATGATTGTGATGGGCGGTGGGGGGGTGGTGGCGGTTTTGGGGTTGGAGTTTTGGGGGTTTGCGTGTTGTCTGTGATTGTCTTGGTTTGTTGATTGTTGTAATTATTTTGTTGTGTGCATTGTATTTATTATTTTTTTTTTGTTTCTGTGCCATTGCAATAAGGAGTTCCCATGATTGTGTGCCAATGATCAGCAAATACAACATTGTAAATTCTGACAGCATGAATATGTATTGATCACCGGGGGGTTGGTTTCTGCCTCTAAGTTCTCTACTTAAATCACTTATGTTATGTAGAGGGGCTTTTTCTTTTCACACTTTTTATTCCATAATTTCTTTTTCATTCTTCAACAACTTCAAATGCCTTACCATGAGTCATCATTATAACACCTTGTTATGTGTGTGATTTTGTTCCAAGTGTTTGCTCAATCTTAGTCCATTAGTGGCTTTATACCCTTATACATATTCATCTACCAATCATACATAAGGACTGCTATTTCTATCTATGGAGTTGTCTTGGGTAGATCCCTCGGTTCATGGTTGGATCATTAAGACAAATTCTAACCTTCCCACCTTTATGGACTTAGATCGTCGTGGTTTGTGAAAGAAGATGTTGTAGGGTATGAGATCGTAAACCATAAAACCTTTCAATGAGTATAAGCACTTTGAGTCGATAAGATCACTTATTATTTTCAAGATCACATTTTAATTACATTTCTTCCCTTATTTTAAATTACTTTTTCCTTAGTTTTTGAAATACTTTGTTGATTAAAATTGCGTCTTGAAATCCAATGGGGAGAGAAAACTTTATACTTTGCATGAATTAATGATACATAAATTGCTCCCCCTCGATTTTACATATGCTGACACCAAAAAAACAATGATCAAAGTTGTAAAATGAATATAAAATTGAGGGTTGAGCATTGTTGAGCACACAATTTTGAAAGATTATGAATCCTAATCTTTTCTTCTAATGCAATCTGAGTTTTATGGTACCAATCTTTTTGTGATTCTAATGTTTTAACAGCATTTTGATATGCCTGAACTTTAATGTAACAATCATTATACAATCTATCAAGATTATTATACATATTATTAAGATCATTAAGTTTAGAATCACAACCAAGGGGACAATTTTGTACCTTAGGAGAAATCCCCATCATAGCAAACTCAGCAGCAGCCTCAGAAACATCAGCACCACCATTATCAGCATGAAGTCCAGCCATCATCCCATATACCTTCTCAACCTCACCAGTCTTGTTTTCTGCCGCATGATCCGACCAATTCACCATGGAATCAACTGAGACCAAAGCTTTTGGTTCGTCTGTCTTAACTTCTGTGACCTTAAAGGCAGAATACCTAGCCTTATCATCAACTGTCTTCACATTACACTCCCTAGCAAAATGTCCCAATTGAAGACATTTGTAGCATCTAACCTTCCTTCTGTCAAATCTGGCAGGTTGCTGATTGTTGTAGTTCATCTTTCGTCCTGCCTTCTTCTCAAACCTGTTAATCCTCAAGGAGAGCATAGCCATTTGCCACTTTAAGTCCAATTCTTCCATCTCCAACTGATCAACCTGGTCAAAGTCTTCATAGATCATATCTTGATCTGGTTCATTCTCAGCAACAAAAGAATGCAAAACACATTCCATTATGTTATCAGAACGACCAGATGTCTGAGAAACTGATGGAACAATACGCTGCTGATCAGAATAAGTAGGCTTTGAGCCAGAGCTGGCAGCTCCAATGAAAGCAGAATGAGTGGGAGCAGCAGCAGCTTTCACACTATAACTATGACCAATTCTGACATCAAGTTCAAGTGACCTTAGTTTGTTATACAGGTCATCAAAACTCATTGAATCAAGGCCACCTCTTGTTTTTAATGCCAACCCAACTTGTGACCATGAAGAAGGAAGTGCTCTTAGAAACTTCAGGTTGATATCATCATTGTCTGGCCTTGCCTGCACTTGATTCAACTGGCTCAGAATCTTCTGAAACCTGTCATAACCCTTATGTAGGCCTTCTTCTTCTGTCACAGAGAATTCTGTAAACTGCTGCTTGAGCATGGTCTTTCTCATCTTCTTTGATTCTTCATTCCCACCAAACCTAGCCTTAACTGCCAACCAAATATCCCTTGCATCATCATAATGATGAAAATCGGGCATATGATCTTCAGGTAGAGCCTGAAGCAACAAGGTTCTCACCTTATTCTCCCTTTGTACAGCAACATGCTCATCAAGAGAGACAGGTGGATGAACAATTGTATTTCCTTTTGCATCTTTTCCCAACCTCTTTGGACTGTTTCCTTGCTGAACAATCCTCCAAAGTATGATCAGCATCTGTATCCCATGTACTCCATCTTCTAGCCCATATCTCATTTTTTCCTTCTATAGATAAGGAAATTTTGCCCCACTTTTGGACCCGAGATCAGTGGCTCGTTTGGAACTTGTTGAAAATCGTCTGTCCCGGCTCCCCGCCGCACCCCCCCCCCACCCCCCCCCCCCCCCACTTCTCGCTCCTCTCGGGTTTTGTTTGAGAAGGTTGAGTCTCTCCGTGACTCTGCTGATGTGTGTGTATGTATTCTGGATTGATTCGGTTGTGATAAAGAGGTGTGAGAAAGCAGTTGAGTGTATGTAGGGATTGGTGTGTGGGTTCATGGTATGAACACGCTCTCGCACGACTCCGCTCGGTACATCTTGATAGTGAATGAAGGTGAAGCAGATGGCATTAGGGTTTAGGATAAGTAAATGGTGACAGAGTAGGTATATGACAGGCATGGTTTTTCTGACATTGTTCACGATTTTGAACAAGGTTTTGTTTGTTGGTTAAACAAGTAATTCTTCTTTATCAGGGTCTTGCCAGGCTCTGATTCACTTGTTTGGATCTGAAACTAGATAGATCTTCTTAGTCCTTTGTGGTTTGTATAGTATTTATGTATCACAAGAATATACGTGAGAGACTCTAACAATTGTTTGGCGGAAACTAGAACAATACAGAATAAGAGAACAAAAGTATTAACAATGATCCCTCTATGGATCTATCTATTAATAGTAATTGTTTTTTGTATTTTGTTGAAGCGGTACCAAAACCCTAATTGCTAAAGGTTTCTTTATAAAGAAGAAGCCCTAAATTGCTAACAAGATTCTAAATTGCGTAAGAGATATACATCAATCTCTACCTCAAAACGCGTAATATCAATCTCTTTCCTAATATATCTCATTCCTATATTAATGAGATATTAATTACATTAATCACGTCTATAAATAAGATCAGCTGATTCTATCTCTGTCAGCATAAACGAGGACATGACCAGCAGAACATAATCAGCAGGAATGACTTAATGCCATCAGCAGAAATGAATATCTCTAACAGCATGTGTTCAAAATTTAAGATGTCAATGATGGGCAAAATCTCATTTTTCTTAGGACTACAGATTTATCAAAGTCCTAGAGGCATCTTTATTAACCAGTCAAAATATGCCCTTGAATCTTTAAAGAAATACAGTTTTGACTCTTGTGACCCAGTGGATACTCCTATGGTGGAAAAATCCAAACTGGATGAGGATAAAGAAGGGAAAGCAGTTGATCCGTCACATTATCGTGGTATGATTGGCACCCTCCTTTATCTCACAGCCAGTAGACCTGACCTACAATTTGCTATATGCATGTGTGCCCAGTATCAGGCTCATCCTACCGAAAAGCACTTACATGCGGTTAAAAGGATCTTTCGGTACCTAAAAGGAACCGTCTATCGAGGACTATGGTATCCGAAGGATTCTTCAATTACACTAACAGCATTTGCAGATGCGGATCATGCTGGTTGTCAAGATACACGTCGTAGCACATCTGGTAGTATGCAGTTTCTGGGAGATAGACTTGTTAGCTGGTCATCAAAAAGGCAGAAAAGCGCTGCGATATCCAGTACGGAAGCTGAATATATTGCTATGTCTGGTTGTTGTGCTCAAATCCTCTGGATGAGATCACAGCTTACCGACTATGGCCTTGGATTCAATAAAATTCCAATGTACTGTGATAACAAAAGCGCTATTGCCTTATGCTGCAACAATGTTCAACATTCTAGATCGAAGCATATAGACATCAGATTTCACTTTATCAAGGAGCATGTTGAGAATTGGGTGATCGAACTTTATTTTGTCAATACAGAGTTTTACGCCGGAGACTCTGAACCACTTAGCAGATGAAGTTGATGAATAGTGGTGGTACCTATTCACATATCCTGTATCATATGTATATATATATATTAAAACTATAAAAACAAAATACAAAAAATATAAAATTCATAAAATCAAAGAAAAAATTAAAAAATATAAAAATATAAAAAGACTGTATCATATGTATATATATTAAAACCCTAAAAACCAAAAAGATTTTTTATTTTTCAAAATTTTTTTATAAACACAAAATACAAAAATATAAAATTCATAAAACCAAAGAAAAAATTAAAAAATGAGAAAAATATAAAATGAGGTAATAATGACATGTCTTCTGAAAATCGATAACATTTACAGTCTTAGAAATGTCATTCAATAATGATACGAGGCTGTAAATGAAAATTCAGCAGAAGTTCAAATGTTTTCAAACATCCAAATTCTTGCTATTATTTCAGATAGCAAACCTGTCATTATCTTAAAGGCAATATTTCAAAAAAGAAAACTTGACCTCATAACATGAATTATTCTCGGTCCGACCCACGCCGCATGATCTACATTAATGACCATGTCTGAAGGCGTTGTGTTTACTTTGCAACACAACCCATGCTTCCTATATTATCATAAGTGTACGTGTCAGTGCGTTTATGAGCAAAAATAAGAGAAATCTTATTTGCTATGGAGTTTGTTTTTTTTAAAATTAAAACATTGCTTCATCAGAAAATGTTTCTTCTAAGACATTTGACTTCTCAAACAACGACTACAGCTCTTTAAATAGAAAACGGGTCACTGTTTGAGGGGGAGAAAATGTCAAATATCTTCTTAATAATAAAAATGTGCTTAAAGAGAAAAAGGTTTTTAAACAATAATAGAATATCATTTAAGGAAAGATAATTATGCTTAGCTTTCATGTGCCTTAAATGTTATTTGTTTATGCCTTTAGGAAGAATTTTAGCAAAAATTAAGTCTATAGGTATGATAGTTTGAACATTAGGGACTATTTGTGCTTTTTGTTTATCTTGCATATGCCTTATAAAACTTGATTATGTAAAAATTGATTAAAGTTAAAACTTGAGGGGCCAAATGTGTTAAAGTCAAATTTTGTTAATACCCCATCCCACCCTACCGTTACTTGTACACAAACACACACACTTGACATATTTTTTTCCCTCACACTCCCCTCACTCGATCGTCTCTCTTCATCTCATCATTTCAAGATAATTTTGTGCATTAAGGTATAAAAGAAAAGTGTCCCTACACCTAAACTACTCACGTCTCAAAGGAATTGGTTTTTTTCATCCAAGTTTGATCTCAAAATCCCTAATTTTCAAATTAGGGTTCTTGAAAATTAAAGTTGGTTAAAACATCAAATTAGATGATGGGTTTTGAAGCTTTAGGTGTGCCTAGCACTTGTTTAATACAGTTTTATGTGTAGGTAACATTTGTATGATTTATGTCAAATAGTGTGTTCGAAAATATTGGGTTTTTGAACTAGGATGTATAAAGTATGTGGGTTTTGTAATACAATGCGTGTTTATCTATTCTAGAATATGTTTGAATGGTAAAATCGCTCCCTTGATTGTAGTTTCTTGAATATATGTGTTTAATGTTGACATATGCTCGTTTCTTGTAAAATCTTGAAGAAATTATGTTTAAGTGTTGCTATAGTTGAGCCTAAATGTTATTCCCATGATATGAATGCTAAAGAAACAATGAGAATGCTTAAAATTCATGATTGTACAAATTTCGAAATGGAACCGAACAACTTGATTATTTTTAATGTGAACCCGAACAACCTGTTTGGTTCAGGAACCGAACAACTTGTTTCATTAATGAACCATAAAACCTACTTGGTTAAGGAACCGAACAACTCATGTGTCTCAAGGAACCGAACAACTCTGTTGTTATAAGCAACCAAACAACCCTGCGGTTAGAAGGAACCAAACAACTCTCTAGTAGGTAGGAACCGAACAACTCTGTTGTAGTAGGAACCGAACAACTTTATTAGAAGGAACTGAACAACTCTCTAGTAGGTAAGAACCATACAACTCTGTTGTAGTAGGAACTGAACAACTTTATTAGAAGGAACCGAACAATTCATTCTTAAGAAACTGAACAACTTGTTCTCATTAAGGAACCTAACAACTTGATTCTATAAGGAACCGAACAACTAGTTTCTCCTTAGAAATCATTTTTGCTTCCAAGACCCAAAACACTTAAGATCAAATTTTCAATTAAAAATTATTAATTAGGGAGTTAATTAAAATTGGTTAATTATACACTCTAAACAAGTTAAGTTGGCTTAAGTTGTCATTTTTAAATGGATAGATCTTAATAAGTGCAAAAAGTCTTAAAGTTCCAAAATTCTTAAGAAACGTTATCATCATGAATCAACTTTACGTGCTCACTCAATAGGTCTCTATAGTATATTGTATAGAATTGGTTGTACATAAAATGTATTGATCCTATCTTAGCAGAATCATGGATACTACAAGAGCTCAGCAATAGGCACTAGATGATGAATTAGTCACCCCTGCTGACCGTCTTAAGATAGGGAAAAGCAATCTCCGACTAAACTTAATTCTCAAATCCAAGGAACCTACTCTTCAAGTGGCATTAGATGCTCTCAAACTTACTCCATTCTACAATGCATTTGGGATCTCTGCTAATGTACCAGAAATATACATGCAAGAGTTCTGGGTCACTGTCTCCAGACATCATTCTTCACTTCGTTTCAAGTTGAATGGCAAAAGTCATACTGTTAACATTGACAACTTCAGAGATATGCTCAAGATTTACCCTAAACTCCCTGGTCAGATATTTGAAGAACCCCACTTAGAATAGAATATTCTAACTTTTATTAGAGACCTTCGACACACTGGTGAGATCAATTTTTTATCCGATTTCAATGTCAATCACATGCATCAACCATGGAGATCATTTGCTGCCATAATCAACAAGTGTCTAAGTGGAAAAACTACTGCTCTGGAAAGTCTTCGCTTGTCACGTGCTCAAATTCTTTAGGGAATGTATCATAACAAGACTGTTGACTATGTGTACTTGTTGTGGGAAGATTTGGTGTACCAAGTGGAGAATAAAAATTCTAAGAAGAACAATGACATGTATTATCCACGATTCACCAAAGTCATTGTAGACTACTTCATGGCAAAGGATCAGGCAATACCAAGGAGAAACAAGATGTTTTGGCACTATGCCAGGGATGATTTAATGTTCACCACAATAAGAGTCATTTCTAAACATCAGGACACACAGATATACGGCGCTATTCTCCCTCAGCACTTGACCAACCAATCCATGCTAGAGTCTGAAGCCTACATGACTTACCATGCTTATGCTACAGGTGAAAAGACTCCAAAACCAAAATCTACAAAGAAGAAAGCTGATTCTGAATCAACATAGCGCACCCAAGAACAGAAGTAGGAATTCAATACATTTAATAAAATTGAGTCACAAAATTTTTGGTTCGAAAATACATATTTTTCAATTTTTTATAAAAACTAAGAAATTTCAAAACAAAAGTCTATACATTGTTGATTCATGCCAAAAACAGGTTAAAACAATCATACATTGTCTATCAAAACATACATATCTAAATGCCTATTTTTCGAATCAATGAATAAATTCTTACAAAAATAAAGGGATGTTTGGTTCGTTTCTTAGGATTAATTCTTAGAGTCGAAATGACCATCACTATAGTTTTGTCACTTGTATAATCACATAACTAGCTTATGTAAGTCATCAAGATATATAATTCATATATATATTGATACATCTTATAAAAAGTGTAAAATAAAGGGGCGTTTGGTTTAACTTTTTAAAAGATAGTGTTGAGTCAAAACAGACACCATAAACTAATATTTGTCAACAAAATATACAACATAACGTATATTTTTCGACAATTTTAGTCAAGTCTTGTATTAATAAGAGAGTGATTGGGTTATTATCTTGATGTTGAAATATATAACTAATATATACTCTTCGACATCCTAGATTAAGTCAAAAATAAATTAAGGAATATATGAATCACTTCTTAGGTTTTTATCTTTAGAGTCGAAGTGACTCTTGTCCTACATTTGTCATTTTTCAAAACTTTATTTCACTTTTTTTTGTAACACTCTATTTTGTTGATATATTGTTTAGGTGATAATCATGCCTCGAGCAACCAATGGTGACACCTCTCTTACCCGTTCTTATATTCCCAAAGTTTCCCAAACACCCGGTATTTCTCCTTCTATTGCTCATTTCTACAACCCATCGAAAATCAATGTATTCATGAGGGTAGAGTTGTTGATCAACTTTACTACACCTCTGATCATATCGATCGTTGCTTTTCTAACATTCATCTTAATTGTCTCTACGAAATAAATGAGCCAATTGTTCCTCGATTCATTCTGGACTTTCATAGTCAAGTCACCCTTCAAAGGGATGACTCCAGAGTCATTCTTATCTCCTTCATTGTTGGGAATTACGTTTTCCAAACTTAATACCGATAGTATAAATAGTTAGTACTAATAGTTATAGTTAGTACTGACAGTACAAAATGATAAGTACTGATCAGTTAGTTAGTACCGATAGTAGAAATTAGTTAGTACCGTTTAAGAGATATGTATGAGATATTTTAGGAAAAGATATGTATTATCTTTTACGCATTTTGTAAGCCTGTTAGGGTTTATCCTTGGTCTATAAAAGGATCCCTCTTGGCATAGTTATAGAACACGAGGTCAATATATCTCATACAAATCATATCTTATAGTTAGTAATCTGTAATCAACAAAAGCAGATTAATAGAAATTATTATTTAGTTTTTCATTGTTCTTCTTAGTACTTGTGTTAAGATTCCGCATTAACACATAGTATTCATAGTCAGTGTTTCTATATAGTCAAACTGTATTTATACATCTTGGCTATCATCCTTTATAGGCTGCAGAGATCTATTCAGTTTGGGACTCACAAGTGGTATCAGAGCCTGTGAGAAACTCTAAGTAAGAAGAACCATCTTCAAGTCTGTGCCACTCTGTGCCGTGTGATGCTTAATTACCAGAGATAAACATGCTTAAAAGATCAACACAATGGTTGAGTGAAATTCATAGGTTTATGGTAAACAGTTTTTTAATACAAGTCTCTCATTACAGTGGGTACGTTGTTATAACACCCAATAGGTAATAATTGCAAAATGAGTACAATTCATTAAGAAACAGTATTATTGCCTAACAAGTCATGACACCGAGACCTTGAGATAATCAATAATCACAAGAAGTTGCCCCAACGGGTGCTTTTGCCAAAAAAACCGCATAGTGATTCAAATAAAGTATGTTTGGTTACCAGAAAGTATAGGTACACCAACGGGGGAGTTCAGTCCCAAATAGATCTATTCACATCATTCATTAGGTGCTTACCTACAGAAAAGTAATTAACGGTTCATAATAGTGGGGTCTTAATGGCAAAAGTAAGGACTTAGGCAATAATATATCAGGATAGCATACAGTTATAAAAACACTTGCATTCATGGTTTATAGCATGTATCCCCTCGCGGGTTTATGAAAACATTAGAAGATTTAAAATGCTGAGGCTATGTACTCATCTTTAATTAGGAAAATATGATTGATGGGCAAAAGTATATCAATTTAATTTGTAGTGAATTAACAGCTACGTCACGCAACCTGGGGTAATATATCAAGTCTTAGTGTGATGGTTTATGTTTCAAAATTTTATAAATTTTAACGTATTACTTTGATTTATTAATTTATAGAAATATTGTATCACTGTTCGGGCTATCATAGTCCAGAGGCCATGTAGTATCGTTTGAGGAGTCAGGGCACTTTAAATTGTAAACCCAGCAAACTGTCTAAAAACAAATACCCAAATGGTAAACAAAAAAAAAAAAAAGCCTCACATGAAATTCCCTAGTAACGTGATACGATAAGATTTTAAGTTTCTTCAAAAGCTAGTCGATGATAAATTATGTTAACTATATAACGTAAATGCGTCGATAAACCCCTTACATGAAGCTCCCTAGTAATGTGATACATTATAGTTTTAAGTTTCTTCAAAAGCTAGAATAATTTATATATATTTTTATAATTAATATAAAAATATAATATTTTATAAGTTTGCAAAATTGGCAATATATACCCTTGGTTTATAAACTTTTACAAGTTTAGTCCTTTATATATAAAGTATATATAATTTAAACCTTTAACTTTGAAACTTGGCAAAATAGGTCCTTATAGTTATAACTTTAAGAAAATGACATTTTCAGCCCCTTTAGTTATAAATTTTAGAAAGTTACGATATATACCCCTATGCATGGAAACTTTTGCAAAACAAGTCCAAAAAGCCATGCAAGGTTATTTTAAGATTCCAAATGATATTTGCAGGTTATAGCTTATTAGTATAAGCTAAAATAAGAAGTTTTAACGTAACAAAAGTTTAGAAAAAGGATCCGTTAGCTAGAAAATCAAAACGGGTCGTTTTTAGGGTTTTTATCAAAAACACATGGGTTTGAGGATTCAAAGCTTCAAACAAGAGTTCATATATGATCTTAAGAGTATTATGAACATTATTGTACAGAATATAAGCTTATGGAACAAGATCTTAGGCTTACTTGAGCTAAAATGGGTCGAAATGGGGTTTTTGGGTTCGTACGCCTAGTAACGACTTCAAGGCTTCGTTTTTCTTAATTCTTGGCTTATATTCTGAGCTTAGGGACTTCTCTTGATCTTCTATTGCTGCCATGGAAGGCTCGAATTCCATTTGAGGGTATGAGATGAGATGTGTGGGATGAAATGAAAGGTGTATGGGATTCGGCTATATATAGGCTCAAAACACTTGGTGCTTAAGTTTTCTTGGCTTCTAAAGGTTTGATAAGTGTCCTAGATAGCTGAGGTGACTAAGGAGGGCTAGTATGGTGAGTCTTATAAGCTAGAAACTAGCCATGAAGTGTTGGAAGGTGTTTTGGAGGCCATGGCTAAAAGGGAGACAAAGAGGTAATCAAACTACTTGTAAGCTACTTGGTTGCTTGCTTGGTGATGTCATAGAGGTGCTAGGGTGCATGCTTAAGGTGCTTGGTTGCTAGCTTAGGTGTAAAATGGGTCAAAATGGAAAGAAAATGGTGTTGGGTTGGTTTTTCTTTCGGGTTAGGGTTTAGGGTTTTAAAATGTGGATTAGGATGAATTAGGGTTTAGGTTTAAGGTTTAAAAGTCATGCATTAAGTGCTTGTACCTTGTGTTAAAGTGGTGTAAAGTTTAAACATGGTTTAGGAGCTTAAATAATCTAATTAGGTTTTTAGGCATTATTGACTTATACATTGAGCTTAAATGAGTTGTACATTGACTTGGAGGGAAAATATAATTCAAATATTATGCATTGATACTTGTACACATGCTTTAAAGGCTTGTACATTCATTTTTATATGTATACATTACATATAATTTAGGGTTTTGATGTAAACGTTAACGTTTAATGCTTGTTTTGATATAACGTTTTGAAAAGTACGTTAAATGGATAATGTACTTAGTAAAAATGATATTAGGATATAGACTTGGCATATTAGGATGTTTACATGATATAAACATAGATATAGATGGCATTGATAGAGGTTGCGAGAGCCTGTTTACTTTAGAGATGCAAGTTACGTTGCATAATGAGATAAAGCAAAACTTTCCCTGTAAAAAGATGGTATATTTATAATAGATGGATATTACAGTGCATCTAATTTAATAGATGGATAATTACATTGATGAAAATTGCGGGCTGTTATAGTCTCCCTCCCTTAAAAGAAATCTCGTCTCGAGATTTAGTTGGATGCCGGAGTGATGTTTGAAAACAGATGTGGATACTTGGCACGAATTTGATCTTCGCGTTCCCATGTAAATTCTAGTCCTCTTTTAGAGTTCCATCTTACTTTGACTATAGGAATACGACTTTTATCAGTTGTTTAACTTCTCGATCCATAATCTCCACTGGTTTTTTCACAAAGTTGAGTTTGTCATTGAGCCGAAGCTCTTTCATTGGAATAACAAGGGATTCGTCAGATAAGCATTTCTTTAGATTAGAAATGTGGAAAGTACTTTGGACATTACTAAGCTCTTCAGGAAGCTCTAGTTTGTATGCCACTGGACCAATCCGTTCAAGGATTTTGAATGGTCCAATGTACCGGGGATTAAGCTTTCCTTGTTTCCCGAATCGGATGACACCTTTACGAGGTGATACTTTCAACATAACATGATCTCCAACTTGAAATTCTAATGGCTATCGCCTGACATTGGTGTAACTTCTTTGCCGATCTCTTGCAGCCTGCAAGCGTTGTCAAATTTGCACTATCTTCTCAGTGGTTTCATGGATTATTTCTGGTCCTGTTAGTTGAACATCTCCAACTTTGGCCCAGCAAACTGGTGATCTACACTTTTGACCATAGAGTGCTTCAAACGGTGCTGCCTTAATACTGGCATGATAACTGTTATTGTAAGAGAATTCCACCAATGGTAAATGTCTTTCCCATCCTTTTCCAACACAGGCTCGAAGCATGTCTTCGAGTGTTTGGATGGCTCTTTTACTTTGTCCATCTGTTTTGGGATGATATGCCGTACTTATGTCTAATTGAGTACCCAAGGCACTTCGTAGTGATTGCCAGAATCTGGATGTGAAATGACTGTCACGATCCTAGATGATGGATATTGGCACACCATGTCGGGAGAATATTTGTTTGATGTACAACCTGGTAAGGGTTTCCATACTATATGTCTCTCGGGTAGGTATGAAATGTGCGGATTTTGTAAGGCGATCGACAATGACCCAATCCACATAGGAATCTCTGGTTGTATCAGTAAGCCGGATGGCTTCTGACATTCTGCCTTAACTCTAGAACATGTTAAACATTTACCAACATATTCTGCGATGATTGCCTTCATGTTAGGCCACCAATAGAGTTTCTTTAGATCCTGGTACATTTTGTCAGAACCCGGGTGAATGGAATATTTTGATTTATAAGATTCATGCATGATCAAGTCCCTCAGATTACCAAAGAGTGGTAACCAGCTTAGGTTCTTGATACAACGAGTTCCATTAGGATGTACTTCAAACGCTTAGTCCATTCCTCGTAAATTCTCAGCCTTGATGTTTCTTCCTTGAGTGCTTTAGTTTGAGCTTCGAGAATTTATGATGGTAGTTTTGGATGAACGGTCATGATTAATGATCTAATTCGGAGTGGTTTGATTGGTTCCTTTCGGCTTAAGGCATCTGCTACG
>BQNB010108274.1:0-15384 GCA_026074375.1 Tanacetum coccineum
AAGAGACCCTAATGCTTGCTGAAGAGAGTCATTCAAAAATGCTTTTAAAACAAAAGGATCCTATGATGTTAGAAAAGAAAGTTAATACTACACCAGTCGATTATGCTGTTCTTAACCAACTTTTTCAAGATTTTGAAACACGATTTGTTCCACAAACTTAATTATCTGCTAAACAAGCCTTTTGGTCTTGGAATTCTATGAATTCTCTAGATCCTACTCCTTTAAGTAGACCCACCAAAGTTAAGGTTCCAAAAGAACTTCCTAAAGTCAGCATGGTTAATACGAGTTTAAAGAAACTTTAAACACCATCTTGCTGGTTTTGATGTGGTTGTCAAAGTAAGAACCACGACCACAACCATCACTGAGGGCTCGTGGGGGTTTGAAGATACAAAAGCTTGTTTTAGGGATGAAATAATTCCATTTGTAAAAGAACTGAAGGACTTATTTAATACATTCGATCAATATTTGATTGATGAACTTTCTGAAGTCCAAAATGTCTTTTATCAAATGGAACAGGCTGTGGAACAACATTGTTTAGAGTCAAAAACATTTGAAGTTAAACTGAATAAAGTTTTGAACGAAAATGAACGACTCTCGGAACAAGTCATTAACAAAGATATTGTGAACATAATTATGAATTCTTCTGTGGATAATGCTTGTGTGAATATGCATGAATGTGAAAAGTGTCTCAAACTTAAGATTAGGCTTCTCAACAAAAAGGATTTCATTGAAAAAGAGATTACGATAAATTGTTCAAAAGCTTTACCACTCTTGAAAAACATTGCATCTCTTTAGAAGTTGATTCTCAACTTAATCAGGAAAACTTTCAAAGAGATAATTCTGTGGCAAATCAAAGTGCTTCTAAGTTTTGATCAATATTTTGAATTTAATGAATTGAAAGCTCAGTCCCAAGAGAAAGACATGATCATAAAGAAGTTAAAAGAGAGAATTAAATCTCTAAATGGAAATATGAATGAGGATAAGATTAAAAAGGACTTAGAGGAGATTGAAACAATAAATATTAAATTGAATCATAGGGTGTCAAAGCTTATTGCTAAGAACGAGCATTTGAAACAGACCTATAAGCAACTTTATGACTCGATTAAACCAACACGTATTCAATCAAAAGAACAATGTGATGATTTAATTAATCAAGTCAATCTAAAGTCTGTGGAAATTTCTGATTTAAATGCTAATCTCCAGGAAAAAGTTTTGGTAATTACAGCTCTCAAGGATGACTTAAGGAAACTTAAAGGAAAAGCTCTAGTTAATAATGTTGTTACGAAACACACTATTGATCCAGAGATGCTTACGATTGATGTGGAACCAATAACCCCTAAATTGTTGAATAAAAAGACAGCTCACTCTGCCTATATTAAGCACACTCAGGAAGAAGTTGCAGTTCTTAGGGATCTAGTTGAACATGTTAAAGCTAATTATCCACTAGACCATCCCTTAGAATCTGCCTGTAGGTATACTAAATGAATTTAGGAGTTGCTTACAAACATTAGTAAAACATGCCCTAATATCAACAATTCTGGTAAAAAATTAGTGGCTGTGACCCCAAAGAACAAGGACAAAAGAGTTAGATTCACTGAGCCCGTCACATCCTCAGGAAACACTATCACAAAAATAGCCTCTACATCAAACCTAGTTTCTAACAAACCTATGTTGTCTTCTACAGGAGTAAAACCGTCTACTAGTGCTAGCGGATCACAACCTTCAGGCAATACAAAGAAAGATAAGATTCAGCAAACACCAAGTAGTACTCAGAAGAATAAAGTAGAAGCCCACCCTAGGAAAGTTAAATCTAGTTTGAAAAATAAAGACTGTGTTGTTGCACCTAAAGGAACTGCTAATGTGCAGCATTCCAAGCTTAATGCGAATTCTGAACTTAAATGTGTTAAGTGTAATGGTTGCATGCTTTCTGATAATCATGATTTGTGTGTTCTTGATTTTATCAATAATGTGAATGCTCGTGTAAAATCTAAATCTGTTATGAAAAGTTCAAAGAGAAAAGTTTGGAAACCAACAGGAAAGGTGTTTACAAATATTGGATATATCTGGAGACCTACTGGTCGAACCTTTACTATAGTAGGAAATGCGTGCCCTTTAACTAGGATTACCACAACTACTGAAGTGCCTCTTAGGAAACCAACTGCTCTAGATAATGAAACACCTAAACCTGTCGTAACATTGGTTTACTCACAGAAACTTAGGAAATCTAAAACTAATGTTCTTGTTAGCAAATCTAAGGTTCTTAAATCTGTATCTACTAACAAAAAGGAACCCAGTCAATCTTGGGGATCCATAGTTTCCGATGTTCCATCTACCTCTCTTGATGAATGCAGGTCATCCAAAATGTTCTCTGGTATTTGGACTCCGGCTGCTCCACGCATATGACTGAAGATCGCTCTCAGCTCACCAATTTCATCAATAAATTTGTGGGTACAATCAAATTCGGAAATGATCATGTGGCAAAGATATTGGGATATGGTGATTATCAGATTGGGAATGTTACGATATCAAGGGTTTACTACATAGAAGGACTTGGACACAACTTATTCTCCGTTGGGCAATTCTGTGATTCGAATCTTGAAAGTTGCTTTTCGTCAACACACCTGCTTCATTGGTAATCTAGAAGGTGTTGATCTATTGACGGGATCTCGAGGCAACAATTTGTATACTCTGTATCTTGGAGAAATGATGGCGTCCTCTCCTATATGTCTCTTATCAAAGGCCTCAAAGACTAAGTCATGGCTATAGCACCGACATCTGTCTTATTTGAACTTTGGTGCAATCAATCACTTAGCTAGACAAGGTCTTGTTTGGGGTCTCCCTAAGCTAAAATTTTAAAAGGACCATCTGTGTTCTGCTTGTGCAATGGGCAAAAGCAAGAAGAAACCCCACAAACCTAAATCTGAAGGCACCAACCAAGAAAAACTTGATCTTTTGCACATGGATCTTTGTGGACCAATGTGTGTCGCAAGTGTAAATGGAAAGAAGTACATCCTCGTCATTGTCAATGATTACTCTTGATTTACATGGGTTAAGTGCTTAAGGTCAAAAGATGAAGCTCTAGATTTCATAATCAAGTTTCTCAAGATGATCCAAGTGCAGCTTAAGACACCTGTCTAACGAATCAGAATAGATAATGGAACTGAATTTGTTAATCAAACTTTGCGTGAATATTATGAGAAGGTTGCCATCTCTCATGAAACATCTATTGCTCGCTCTCCATAGCAAAATGGTGTCGTTGAAAGACAAAATTATACGCTAATTGAAACAGCCCGCACAATGTTAATTTATGCAAAAGCTCTGTTATTCTTATGGGCAGAAGCAGTTGCTACCGCATGTTATACCTAAAATCATTCCATTATACGTCTTCGTTATGGCAAAACACCATATCATTCTTCCATGTATTTGGTGCACTTTGTTATCCAAAAAATGATAGCGAGTACTTGGGCAAGTTACAACCAAAGCTGATATTGGTATTTTCATTGACTATGCACCCACAAAGAAAGCATTTCGAATTTACAACCGACATACCAGACGAATCATCGAAAAAATTCATTTAGACTTTGATGAGCTGACTGCGATGGCTTCTAAACACAGCAGTTCAGGACCCGCACTTCATGAAATGACTCCTGCAACAATCACTTCAGGACTCGTGCCAAACCCTCCTCCTTCAACACCGTTTGTACTACCTTCAAGAAGTGATTGGGATCTTTTGTTTCAACCGTTGTTTGATGAATTACTCAACCCTTCATCAAGTGTTGATTGCCCAGCCCCTAAAGTCATTGCTCCAATTACTGAAGTAGTAGCTCCAAAACCCGCTGCATCAACCAGTTCACCTTCCTCAACAACTATTGATCAAGATGCACCATCACCTAGTAACTCACAAACAACACCTGAAACTCAATCTCTTATCATTCCTAATGATGTTGAAGAAGACAATCATGACTTAGATGTTGCACACATGAATGACGATCCGTTCTTTGGTATTCCAATTCTAGAAAACGATTCTGAAGCATCTTCTTCTTCGGATGTTATTCCTATTGTTGTGCAATATGCTGCTCCAAACTCTAAACACGTTACCAAATGGACCAAGGATCATCCTTTAGAAAATACCATCGGTGAACTCGAAAGACCTATTTTCACAAGACTCCAACTCTATGAACAAGCTTTATTTTGTTACTACGATGCCTTTCTCACATCAGTTGAACCAAAGAACTATAAAGACGCATTAACTCAAGCATGTTGGATTGAAGCAATGCAAGAGGAGCTACATGAATTTGATCATCTTGAAGTATAGGAACTCGTTCCACGTCTAGATAAAGTAATGATTATTACTTTAAAATGGATTTATAAGGTAAAACTTAATGAAAAGGGAGGAATTCTAAAGAACAAAGCTCGCTTGGTTGCTCATGGTTACCGTCAAGAAGAGGGAATTGATTTTGAGGAATCCTTTGCTCCAGTGGCTAGACTTGATGCTACTCAAATTTCCCTCGCATATGTTACTCACATGAATATGATCGTCTACCAAATGGATGTTAAAATGGCATTCTTAAACGGCATTTTACGCGAAGAAGTTTATGTCAGTCAACCGAACGGGTTTGTGGATCCAGACAATCCGAATCATGTGTACAAGCTTAAGAAGGCTCTCTATGGGTTGAAACAAGCTCCTCGCGCGTGGTATGATCTATTGTCGAAATTTATACTCTCTCAGGAATTCTCTAAAGGAACCGTGGATCCCACATTGTTCATCAGAAGACAAGGCAAAGATATTCTCCTGGTACAAATTTATGTTGATGATATTATCTTTGCGTCTACTACACCTGAACTACGTGATCAATTTTCCAAAATAATGTGTTCTAAGTTTAAGATGTCGATGATGGGAAAAATAACATTTTTTTCTAGGACTACAGATTTTACAAAATCCTAGAGGCATCTTTAAAACCAGTCTAAATATGCTCTAGAATCTTTGAGAAAATATGGTATGGAATCTAGTAACCCCGTAGATACTCCCAAGGTGGAGAAATCCAAACTGGATGAAGATACACAAGGGAAATCCGTGGATCCTACACACTATCGTAGAATGATTAGCACCCTTATGTATCTTATAACCAGTAGACCAGACCTTACATTTGTTGTATGCATGTGTGCCCGGTATCAGGCTAAGCCTACCAAAAAGCACCACCATGCTGTAAAAAGAATCTTTAAATACCTATGAGGAACCGTTAATAGGGGACTCTGGTATCCAAAAGATTCTTCTATTGCTCTAACCGCTTATGCAGACTTTGATCATGCGGGTTGCCATGATACTAGACGAAGTACGTCTGGATGTATGCAATTATTAGGAGATAGGCTTGTTAGCTGGTCATCAAAAAGGTAAAAAAGCGCTGTGATATCCAGTACGGAAGCTGAATATATTGCCATGTATGGTTGTTGTGCTCAAATCCTTTGGATGAGATCACAACTTACCTACTATGGCCTTGGATTCAATAAAATTCCAATGTACTGTGATAACAAAAGCGCTATTGTCTTATGCTGCAACAATGTTCAACATTCTCGATCAAAGCATATTGACATCAGAATCCACTTCATCAAAGAGCAAGTGGAGAATGGAGTGGTAGAGCTTTACTTTGTCAACACGGAATATCAACTAGCAGACATCTTCACTAAAGTCCTATGCAGAGAAAGAATTGAATTTCTTATCAACAAGTTGGGAATGTGAAGTTTTACGCCCGAGACACTAAAACAGTTGGCAGATGAAGCTGAAGAATAGTGATGGTACCTATTCTGATATCCTGTGTATCATATGTATATATATTAAAAACCATAAAATCCAAAAAGATTTTTCATTTTTTAGAAAACTTTTATAAAATAAAAATACAAAATTATAAAATATTTAAAACCAAATAAAAAATTAAAAAATGTGAAAATTATAAAAAGAGGTACTAATGGCATGTCTTCTGAAAATCGATAACATTTACGGTCTTAGAAATGTCACTCAATAATGATACGAGGTTGTAAATGAAGTTTGAGCAGAAGTTCCAAATGTTTTCAAAACATGCCAAAAATGGCTTGCTATTATTTCAGATAGCAACCCGGTCATCATCTTAAAGGCAAGTATTTCAAAAAAAACTTGGCCTCATAACAGGAATTTATTCTCGGGAATGGTCTACGTTATGACCATTCAAAGGCTTGTGTTTACTTTGCAACACAACTCGTGCTTTCTATATTTCCATAAGTGTACGTGTCAGTGAGCTTATGTGTTAAAATAAGAGAAATCTTATTTCATGGTGTTTGATTTTCAAAAATAAATACTACGTCATCAGAAAATGTTTTTCAAAGACATTCGACTTCTCAAACAAAGACTAAAGCTCTTTAAATAGAAAACGAGTCATTGTTTGAGGGGGAGAAAATGTCAAATATCTTCTTTAAAAAGTCATTTGATAAAAGGAATAGAGGTGTTTAAATAATAACGGAATATCAAGTTTTAAAGAGAGTTAATTAACTTTAGCTTATGTGTGCCTTAAATGTTATTTGTTTATGCCTTAGAGAGAATATGTGCAAATTTAAGTTATTAGGTATAATAGTTAAAACAACAGGGACTTAATGTGCCAATGTGCTAACTTTATATGCCTAATCAATCTTAATAATGAAAAGTGTAAAGGTCATCAATCAAGAAGGGGTAAAAGTGTCAAAAACCAAACATGTTTTATAAACACCCCACCCCCTCTCACGATTTAACACACATACAAACACACTTAGTCTTTTCTTTCCTCTCAAAACCCTCCACTCGATCGTCACACCTTCATACTCCATTTCAGATCAATTTTGTGCTTAAGGTATAATTAAAACGGTGTTCCTTACACCCTAATGATCTCACATCTCAAAGGAATTACGTTTTTACAAAGCTTTAATTTAGAAAACCCTAAAATTTATATTAGGGTTCTTCAAAATCAAAACTGAATGAAAACGTAAATTAGTTGAGGGGGTTTGTTCATTTTAGGATGCTAATGACTCGTCATTAACAGTTTTCTACATAGATAACTTTTGAGTGAGATTTGTGTGATTATATATGTCGAACTTGTGCGTTTTGAGTTATTAATAAGAAATGTTTGTAGGTTTAGAGAAAGATAAGTGTGTAAGATGTTCTTGAATATGTGTGTGCTCTAAAATTCATATCTTATGATTGTTCTTGGGTGTGAAATAAATTTAAGTGCTAAAATCATTCGTTTGTGGTAATTGTTGAAGATTTTGTGGTAAACTGTTGCTAAAAAAATGTTCATGTGTACTCTATGATGTGGCATGATTGAATGTTGCATCAATAACATGCTTGTAAAGCACTTAATCTCTTAAAATGAATTCGCAATAAATAGACCAAACCGAATTCGCAGGATTGTCTCAGTGAACGAATTCGCAGTTCACGTTGTAAATGAATTAGCAGGTGCTAGTGTAGACCGAATTCGCAAGGGTTAGGTCTAACCGAATTCGCAATAAGCCTTAAGGGACCGAATTGGCAGATCTTCTTTAGTAACCGAATTCGCATGTCTTCTTTAGTAACCGAATTCACAGGTCTTCTTTAGTAACCGAATTCGTAGGTCTTCTTTAGTAACCGAATTCGCAGGTCCTCTTTTGTGACCGAATTCGCAGTTCACTGTTATGACCGAATTGGCAGATACCCTTTAGAGACCGAATTTGCAACTCATAGTTATGATCGAATTGGCAGATACCCTTTAGAGACCGAATTTGCAACTCATAGTTATGACCGAATTCACAGTTTTTCTTAAGTAACCGAATTTGCAATTCCCCTTAGTGACCGAATTCGTAGTTTTCACTTAATCAACCAGATTCAATCATACGTTAAGGAAACAAAAGGCTAACACTTAGATACTCATTAGAAGGTGATTTAAATATTGTATTAGGTAACAAATTTAAAATTGGTTATCTTTGGAATCTAATCAAGTTAAAATTGGATTAAATCAACTAAGCCAAATTAAGTTCACTCTTTTCATGATTAGCTCTCTAACTGTGTTGCATGCCTTAAGTGCCTTATCCTTAAAAAGGTCTCTATAGTGTATTATATAAACTTGTTTATATATAAACTGTATTGATTCCTTCTTATCAGCATCATGAGTATCACAAAAGAACAACAACAAGCCCTTGACGATGCTCTTGTTCCACGAGAACAACGTCTAAGGAACCTACTTTTCAAGTAGCTTTGGATGTGCTTTCTCTCACACCTTTTTATCAAGCATTATTGATCACTGCAAGTGTTCCTTCTATCTACATGCATGAATTCTAGGCTATCGTTACCTTTCAAAAGCATAACATCAAATTCAAGATAAACAACAAGAGTTACTCTTTTGATCTGGAAACTTTCAGAAATATGTTCCAGATCTGCCCAAAGGTCCCTGGCCACAAGTTTGTAGATCCTCCATTTGAAGAGGAGATACTTGTTTTCATGAGTGATCTTGGCTACCCAGGTAACATCAAGTCACTCTCTGGGGTCAAAGTTGAAATTATACCTCAACTATGGAGAACATTCAGAACAATCATCAACAAATGTCTTAGTGGTAAAGTTACTGGACTTGATCTTCTTCGACTTTCTCGGACTCAAATTCTTTGGGGCATGTATCACCAAAAGAATGTTGACTACGTCTACTTTCTATGGGAGGACTTAGTTTCTAGGAGACAAGCTAGTCAGCTGGTCGTCAAAAAATAGGATTGTACAGCTATGTCAACTGTAACACCCCTATTTTGACATATAGCAGCAGAAGCTAATCTGGGGTATTGCTTCATGGATACAACAAACATAATCATAGAAAACAACTCAAAAGAGACGTTGTTCAAAAGATACATTATCATTCGTTTAAAATCAGAGTTTTACAAAGGCAGGTCCCTATCTAACCAATCCAGCAATGAAAGAATCTGAAGCGTACAAGACTTACCATGATCTTGCTACTGGAAAGGTGCAACCAAAACCAAAATAAAGTACTTCAATCTTCCAACGAAAGACAATGAAGCACCCAAGCCTTCCTCCGGTAAAAGAGTCAAAGCAACGGCTAAGGTTGAAAAGTCTGGAAATAAAAATCAACCAGCTCTTGGATTAGAAACTCTCTCAGACATAGCATTGACTGAGGTTGAACAAAGGAAACTGGCCATTGAAAGGAGCAAAATAGAACTTCATATCTCTCAACCCAGCGGTTCTGGTGCACATGAAGGAACTGGTGTTACACCAGGGGTTCCCGATGTACCGACTCATGAATCTGATGATGAGCAAATCTCTTGGAAGTCAATTGAAGAAGAAGATGATGATGAAAGAGAAGGGAGTGAAACACAGAATAGACGATGAATGATGAATGAACTAAATCTGACAATGATGGTTATGACTTCGTTCATCCCAAGTTTTCAACTCATTATGATGAAGTAACGCAAGATGAAGAAGTAAATGAAGAAGATAGCTTTGATCCAAGGGTTCAAACACCTTCTCATGTTGAATCCACTGATGATGAAGACAGTGATGATGAAATTCATGATGCAAATGTTGAGGGAGATAAGATGAATGAAAAAGAGACATATGCAGATGACGAAGCGAATATGCTATACGGGGACGTAAACATAAATCTGGAGGGAAGAGGCACTGTGATGACAGATGCTACACTGCCTAATGTTCAAGCAACTCAGGAAACAGAAGATACTCATGTGATACTTACCGCTCTGATCAATCCTGAAGGTCAACAGCAGAGTTCTTCTGTATCATCTGGCTTCATTTCTAACATGCTCAACCCCAGACCAGATACAGGTATTGACTTAATATTTAATCTTAACACTGAGGCAACTTCACTTGTAAATGTTTCGGTCACCACTATTGTTGAGCCACCTCCTGGTTTTTTCAACAACTCTTACCTCCACACCACACCTCTCAAAATACAGAAGCAAAAACACAGTTCCCACACCAACAATTGTTCCAAGCTCCTCCCTGCAAGATCTTCCCAACTTTTGATCTTTATTCGGGTTTGACCATAGACTTAAAACTTTGGAAACCAACTTCTCTGAGTTCAAGCAAATGAACCAATTTACTGATGTAGTTTCTTCCATTCCCGGCATTGTTGATGCATACCTTGCCAACAAGATGCATGAAGCCGTCAAAAGTTTGTTCATTACAATCAACAAACTCAGAGATGAAGCTCTAGCCGAAAATAAAGCCTTCCTCAATTCACTTGATGACAACATAAAGAAAATAATCAAGGACCAAGTCAAACAAGAAGTTAAGGCACAAGTCTCCAAGATTTTGCCAAAAATTGAGAAGACAGTAAACGAACAACTTAAAGCTGAGGTTATGACTCGTTCATCCACTGAATCCAAGACATCTCTTGCTATAGCTGCCAACTTATCTATATTAGAGTTGAAGAAGATTCTCATTAAAAAGATGGAGAGCAATAAGTGAATCAACAGATCTAATGAACAAAAGAATCTCTACGAGGCATTGGTTGAAGCTTATAAAAGTGACAAGCTCATTCTTGACACTTATGGTGATACTGTCTTGTTTAAAAGACGCATAGATGATGAGGATAAAGATGAAGAACCCTCTACTAGATCAAACCGAGGGTCCAAGAGAAGACAAACTAGAAAAGAACCAGAGTCAACTAGTGCTCCAAAGGAAAAGACATCTAAGACAACTGACAAGTTAACTGATGGGTCTAAATCTCAACACAAGTCTGCTGGTGAGTCTGCTCATACAGAGGAGCCAATGCACACCAATAAGGATTTAGAAGAACCAACACATCAGGAGTTTAATATAGGAGCTACTGAAGAACAATCTGATGAAGAGACATCTCAGCATCCTGATTGGTTTCAAAAACTAGCAAAAATCCCTACTCCCGATCGTGATTGGAACAAGACTTTACCTGCTATTCATGGACCAGTTCAACCTTGGTTAAGCAATCTGGCTCGATAAGAAGGTCCTCGTGAATCATTTGATGAACTAATGGATACTCCTATGGACTTCTCAGCATTTATGATGAATCGGCTCAAAATTGACACTTTAACACCTGAATTATTAGCCGGTCCAACATTTGAGCAGATGAAAGGTACATGCAAGAGCTTGGTTTGGAGCTAGAATTACTCTTTGAAAAATCTGCAAGGCAACCACGGATCGACAGATTGGCAACATACCCTGAAGGTCAGCAATATCCTCATGATCTGCGAAAGCCACTACCATTGATACCTAACTCTCGTGGTCGTCAAGTCATTCCATTTGATCACTTCATCAACAACGACCTTGCATATCTATCTGGTGGTAAATCTCAGCCGTAACTTATGCAACTTCCGGCAAAAGAACCAAGGCTGCAGATTAAGGTTCATATAACATGGATTAAAGATTTAGTCCCCAACACAATCTGGAGTAAAGTGCCGGTCAACTACGACAAGCATGCACTATGGGGAATTTCTCATTGGGGATGTAAACGTCAATAATTCTATGGATTTGCTGCTAACAGGGAATTTGCTCGTGATGTCTACTCCAAACGTAGAATCATTGCTGTCACAAAGCTTCAAATTGTCGAATGGCACGGCTACAAACATTTGGATTGGATCACCGTTCGTAGAGATGATGACAAGCTATAAATACAATCAAGGAAAGAGACTATAAATGGCTAATATGCCTTTAAGGATATCGAACACATGCGATTCTCTTGTTCAAGGAAGCTGTAAATCTTAATGGGTTGAAGATCGTCTCACTATGGTGCTCTCTGAGAATGTTTACAAGAGTATCTCAATCCAAAGGCTTGTTTAAAGATCTACAATTAGGTTCGAAAGTAACCAAAAGAAGCACAACATCACAAAGCAAATAACGTATAGATCTTGATCCTCCAAATGCATGGGATGCCATACAAGCAAATACCAATCCAGAGGCTTCATCTATCAGAACAAAGACAAGAAGAACAAGTTGATGCGTATTGATGAACTCTACAAGTTTAGTGACGGTACACTCGATGATGTTGGAACTGCTCTTAATGTCGTCTAAAAGGGATTAGGATAGAATATCTACCAAAGACAATATGGAGACAGAGTGATAGGGAATGAGCAAAAGCTATGATCCAGGCGATCGAATAACACAACTCCAAGTCATTGAGTTATAATGAGAATGTTTGGAAATTTTGTTGGTGGGACCCGCGACAAAAATAGGGTGACTTGTGACTGCTGTAAAGGACCATATGATGCATCATATGATGTCCTCATCATAATTAGGTCAAACCTTGTACATAATAATTAACTTGTGAAATTTGTATATATGTAGTGTAGATATTAAGGTGACGTTAAGGAGTGCTCGAGTATAAATTTTTCAAGAATTTCTTAGTAAATTCAAAACATCAATTAATTGACTCAGCAAAACTTGTTTCTTATAAACCCTCAAAATTGAGGGGGAGCATTAAAATTGTTCCTGTTCGATATATGTAAATATATGTCTCCCGTACGTTTAAATCAATTTATATCAAACATATCCAGGGATTAACATTTTGATAAGGGGAGAAAATATGATATAAACTGAACCTATTTGTATTGAAATGTGATCATAATAAAATTGACTCAATGCACCTCCACATTTAGCATGACTACATTATATGCACATGTTAAGGGGGAGCTTTTAGTGATAATGAAAACTCTCAAAGTGTAAATCTTTTGATATTTATATCAAACACTTTGATTGAAATTTTTCAATGATTTTGGATGGATTGTGATGAAATACCCAAAAGACCGACCATGTACTTAAATTTATGGAGTTATAAGGCAGTTAGGCTTAGGTACTCAAATCCCATGATCCATCCAGAACCGGAGGGATCTACCCAGGAATATCGATCTACCCAGGGACATTTCATTAGTTAGAATAGAAGTCTATAGGTATGAATCAAAAGGATAAAAAGTGAGAAAAATGGGATAATGCCGACTGAGACAGAGCTAGCACTGGAACAAACCCAACAAGGTGCTAGTCATGAAGTTTCGGTAAGCATTGAAGGGGTTAAAGAATGAAAAAGAAAAGTAAAGATAATGAGTGAAAAGAAAGAAGCCCTCCTTTTACTTAGGCAGAAACTGGGTTAATATATATGCTATCAAAAACACTAAGCTGTTGTCTGGTATTGTAGATAGTCATCATAGACCCAGTGATGCAATTCACAACCCTCCCCAGCCACTCAAGGTCAGAAAGACTCTTGTTTTAAAACTCATGAAGATTACACACATTTCTATTGACTTTCTCACTCTGAGATTATTGATATTGAAAAGGTGGCAATCAACTCCTACCTCCGATCACTAAAATAAAATGTGCATTATTGAGTTTACAGCCAATAAAGAGATCATTCATAGATCTCTATAGGACACTATTCCAAAATGCTTGACTTTCACACACTGTGAAATCAAGTAATATAATAAGAGTCCTACGTATTATCCATGTGATTTTGAAAAAACATCAGAGTGATACTTATGTATTTACAGTGATGATGGAAATCCTTCTAAAGCCAACATCAAACAAGCTCTGCAGTAGGTGACTTGTGAGATCCTATATGGATCAAACTTGTAACACTGGATATCGATTCGGTCCAGACTATGAATTGACAGTTGATGAACTTTGAAATGCATAACACTTTCGATGTGTCACAAAACCACTTTATCAAGTGACCGGTTGATTGATTTTTCAAATCAAATTTCTTAACTCAATCTCGAAGAAAGGAACTTCTGATTCACTCATATCATGTTGTCTACTTTGAGACGCTTTGGTATTGAGAATGGCTAGTGCAGCTGCGAAACCTTGTCAAAGAGATTCTTTTGAATTCTACCTGATCACAAGCAATATTTATACTGAAAAACGGGGAACTGTTGGTTATTGTAACCGTATTCGACGAAGTGACAAAGACACTTTCGTCCATACCTGTTGATTATCACTAACCTAAACCTGCAGGTACTCCCGACGGTTGCTGCAGCTGATTCCTGACTAGTCAAGATTCATAGCCACATGTTCATACCCGATTGACAAATATAAAGACATTATGAAAGATCAAGTACATGTTTTCAAGACTTCCGCTACTCTGATACCGTACGTCCTTCTTGAAGTGACGAAGTGTTAAAGTTAAAAAACTCTAAGAAACATGACAATACAAGCTTTCAAGAACAAGAAAGGTATGAGCATGCCGGTCCGAAGGTCACAAGACTCACAAGAAGGCAAAAGATCACAAGATAATGATAAAAGATTATGTTTGGCTGATGATCTCAAGAAGTTCAAGATCACATACAAAGACAAGCTTAAAAGAACAAGCTCAAGCCTAAAGTCAGAGATTACTACTACATTTCACAAGTCAAAGAACAAAGACTACGAGCACAAGACTGAAGACATGCATAGTATGCTAGGTTTAAGTTTTTGTAAAATTAAGTGACCTCCCTTAGGGGGAGATTATTAGGAATACAAAAAGTATCAATCCCTCCTATGAATATCGTAAGATAGCTCATAGCTTAATTATTGGAACCTTAGTAAGGTTAATGGGCCAAAGCCCATAAGAAAGCCCACGAAAGACCTTAGAGGCTGTGCCTAATGATTGTATAAATACCCTCTCCACACATGGAGAGGGTGTTGGTTGTTCATTTCTCTCACACATAATACAAGTTTTCTCTAGTTTTTCCTTTCCCTTTCTAAGTGTTCATCCAACCACTCCTCTCTCTAAAACTTTCCATACGATTCATAAGGTTATGTGTTTAAGATATTCTACAAAACCTCTTTTGATTACACATCGTCCTTGCAAGGTAATCAACAAAGAGTTCTTGAAATACAATTTGTCATATTTCTTTCCAAGAAAACAAGTACGACAATTTAATCATCTTTATGTATTTAAAGTTCATAAATGAAGAAGTTTTATTCATAGTCAATTTCTTGAGTATGAGTAAACACTTATGTCATTTAACATGCAATAAATATGTATACAATATTGTTTGTATGAGTCTTCTCTTAAGGGAAACTCATTTAAACCTCATCGTCTAACCGATAGGTTAAAGATCAATCAAATTCCAAGAATATAATTATCTCCTTTTGGACAACATCTATACATTCATAGTCTTTTATTCATCCATCAGATCCAAGATCTAATAATGCATCTCCTATGGTTAGCGGGTTCACTATGATCCTCTAACTCATAATCCTCAGCATTGATATAAAAACATATCACGAGGAATCCTTACGGATTTATGAATATGAGTAACATCATTATAAGATTCAATATTTACATGTTTGCCTCAGTATGACATTTGCTAGTGCATTTAGAAGGTTTATGTATCTTCTTCTTAAAGTAATTCAAGACCTACCTAACTCCCACTCGCTTTTTGTAAAGT